>JASTUI010000014.1:0-242063 GCA_031125405.1 Saccharomycopsis oosterbeekiorum
CAACAACAACAACAACAACAACAACAACAACAACAACAACAACAACAACAACAACAACAACAACAACAACAACAGCAGCAGCAACAACAACAACAACAGCATCAGCATCAGCAACAAGCGCAGGCTAAAAGCGAATTGGGTGATTTGGAGAAAGCAAATAATACTCTGATGAATATATTGTATCAATATAACGACAATAGTAGCGCCAACTCATCAATACCATTCGGTGATAGATCGGGATCGCCATCTAATAGTGGAGCCAATACCCTTCTAAAGATATTAAAGAGACCGAAACATCTAAATTCTTCTCCACCACTCACAAGAGTTGTTTCTAACGCCAGTTCAAGTACAACTACGTCCAATTCTAAGAATAATTCAACTTTTTCGAAATCAAAGAACAATTCTAGATCTGGATCTAATAAAAAAGGCAACGTTGAACAACAGTTACCTGAACCAAATATGCATGATATGAAATTTGAAGTTTTAAAACGCCCTAAAGATGTTGAAAATTCAAATTCAGCTGATTCCGGAAGGAGTTTATTGAATATTTTGCATGGCGGTAATTCTAAATCCTATAAAGACAATGATGAAGTTAGTAAACACATTTTTAGTTCTGGCTCATCAACTAAGTCTCCATTTTTAGAAAATCAACCTACTGATAGTAGTTATGTTGGAAGTGACAGTGATTATTTGCTAGGATTATTGAAGAAGAATCAACAACCAGTCAATGACAATATTCTGGGTCAGAATCCATTGATGCATTCGTTTCACAGCAATCAAAATAGTTCGAATAATTTGTCAAGTAATTCTCATAATCCGCCAAACGATGAATTTGGTAATAATAATGGTGCTTCTTTTCCAGATATCAAAGATAGCAAGGGATCGCAAGATCTTTTGAACATGCTTCATAGAAAAGCTGATACCAACAAGAATTCTAAAAATGAAGAATTTATTTCTTATCTTCTCAAATAGAGGTTTTTAATAGTAATTGATCTTGATAGTACTTTTTTCCCCTTTAATATCGATCATTGATTATTATCAATATAGACACGACTTTGTATTAATGTAAGTTAGATTATGTATTTCTTTTTATACGCCTATATGTAGCTGCACTATTATTTGATTAATAATAAGCAACATTATACAACAATAATAACGATGGATGCTTAATTTGCCATTTTGTTAGTATTTCTAAAATACTATCTTCAAATATTTCGTTTCTGGCATCACATTCTTTCTTCCTCTCCGATAGCATATTAGCTAATTTCAAAATAGCTTGACCACCAATTGCTGCATTCTGTGTATCATCCTTAATATCCACATTTATCACATGTACAATTCTATTCAAAACACCACCTCTCAAATATAAATCGTCTATGACTGCATCAAAACAACGTTCTTCACAACAAAAAATAAAGTCAAACACCTTAAAATTGAGTTGAAACTTTTCTGGAGCATCTTTTACATGTCTATTTCTATCAAGCATATCTAAAACACCATTATTCTTATACAATTTTGCATCTTGTATTTCTAATTCCGTATATATTTTATCATACAGGGTACCAAACGTATATGTATTTGGCTGGCTGGCAGATGGTCCGGGAAGTCTCACAGCGGAACCAGTACCATAAGAACTCACTTTGTAACCCGCATCTTTAAGAACTTTATGAGCTTCCATAGATCTACAAATAAACAATTAGTATTTATCAATATCATTATTCAATGGTAATGAACAACTTCTAAAACATAAAATCGAAATTATCGATTAAATGTGGGAAAACAGAAACATCACATACCTATTTTGATTAGATGCACACACTGTGCATAGGCTCAAGTCCAGAGTATAAGACATATTAAATTTCCTATAAAATATCCCACTTAATGAATATTTTTCAGATTATGGATTATATCTTCTTTATCGGTATTCAAATTTGATAAAGCCTTGAATTGTGGTTGATGAACTTATTAAAAGCCTGCAAAATATCTGAATTTCATTTTAATGATAAACTGACAATATAATCAATGAGGTGCGCTTAGGTTCAAAATTAGTTAGTGTTGTTTTCTTGCCTATCCTTTTTTTTTTCACTTTTTTTTTTCCGTTGATCCTCTCGAGTTCGTTGTTTCTTGTTAAATTGAGGTTGTTAAATGTTCAAATCAGTTGCTAACATTCATTTGCTGATGATAACATGGCAAAATAGATAAATATTTTGATTTCAAAGCAAGCTTTGATATATTTTCATTATTTACTTGTGGCTTAGAAGAATATAGATATTATAAATTCACAATGTCTGATATTGATTTAGAAGAAGATTTATTAGCTCTTGCTGGTGCAGGTGGCAGTGATGAAGAAGAAGAAATAATGCCAAAGAAAAGTAATAAAAAAAGTTTAAAGAAAAGTAGCTCTAGCGGTGGAGAATTGTCTGAAAAAAACCCTTATCCACTAGAAGGGAAATATATAGATGATGATGATAAAGAGAGAATTGAATCAATGGATGAAATAGAGAGAGAACAATTATTGTATTCCAGAACTCAAGAAATGATAGACTACAATGAAAGACTTTACTTGGCTCAGAGAGCCGCTAAAGAAAAGCGCAATAATTTACAGCAAGAACGTTCTACAAGATCGTCGACAGCAACATCAGTTAGAGGAAGTGCAAAGTCTAAAAAATTATCGGAATTGAAAAAGCAAAGAGACAGAAAAGCAAGAAAAGATACTGGCGAAGACTATTCTGACGAGGATATTGAAGAAGAGGAAGAAGATGATTATGTTGTTCCAGAAGCTGATGAATATGGATATGACGAAGAAGAAGAAGATGATGATGATTACGATCCAGAAAAAGTAGAGTGGGCAACTTCTAAAAGACATGAAGAACCTGTTCGCGAAACAACTTTATCGGACATGAATAAGATTCGTTTGGGAAGACTGCAAGCTGCTAAATTTTTGTACTATCCTGAATTCAAAGATGTGGTTAAAGACTGTTACGCAAGATTTAACGTTGGCATAAATAAAATTACAAGTCGTCCAACTTATCGTTTGGTAAAAATTATTTCAGTTGAAAGAGGAAGAAAACCATATAAATTAGAAAAATCCAATGTTGATTTATATGCTGTTTGTTCAGTGAAAGATGGCGATGCTAAAAAGATTAGTATGAGTTTTTTTAGTGATTCTCCTCTAACCGTGGAAGAATTAGAGAAGTACAAAGCAGACAATGCGTTACCATCTATTAAAAAGATAATGAAGAAGTATTCTGAATTGAAAGTAATGGCTACTAGGATCTTATCAAATGAAGAAATTAAGAAAATTGCTCTAGTCAAACAAGTGTTGAATAGAAACTACACTGGTGCCAATGCTGTCATCAGAAGAGTGGAGTTAACTGGAAGATTAGAAATCGCAAAGCAACATAATGATGTAGCTGAAATTGCAAGAATTGAAAGCGCATTATCTAAATATCAATCTGCCAGACAACGTGAATCAGAAAAACACAGCAGACACGACAAGTTGAATGCTTTAGATATAGTTAATGAGCGTAACAGAAAAAGAAACATTGATGCTATTAGAAAGGCAGAAATTATAGCATCTGAAAAGAGAAGAAAAGATATGATTGCCACTGCAGAGGGTGGTTCCACATCTAATCCATTCAGTAGATTAAAGACCAATGTTAGATTATATTACCAAAGTGTTCAAAAGGAGGCTGCTGAAAAGCATAAACAGAAACAAGATGAAGAAGGTAAAAAAATCGACGAAAAAACAAAACTTAAGCTTTTTGATAAAGCAAAGTATCGTCAAGTCGGTGGTATCGACAGCGTTATCCGCGACAATGTGAATATAGAACTTGATTTTTCCGACTTGGAGAAAACCGTGGCTATATAATAAAAACAATTTACGATATCAATTATTGAATGAAATTCAATGCTTATTTGTATGACTCATTATAAAAAGTAATGTAATATTAGTATGTAAACAATTTATAAGTACAAACTTGCACAAAAAACAATATTTCTTTGAATTTTCTCTTGTGATTCGGTCATCTTAGCATGTAATTCAGAATCGCCAATAATCGAAGAAGCATTTTTTACCTGTCTACAAACTTCATCAAGCCTGGTAATCACTCTAACAATAGTACCTTCTGATTCAGGACTAATCTTCATAATTTCACCAAAACTCATTCCACTGGCCCATTCATAAACAACATTAACAAGAGCAAATCTATGTCTTTGTAAAAAGTTTTCTTCTTCAGATGTCAACAGGACCTGGTGTTTTTCAAATGAAGCCAATACTTTTTCAATAATTTCCTTGATTCTTTGTTGACCTAACTCTAATCTGGGTGTCAATGGGATAGGATCATCTTCTTTAGTATTACTTCCATCATAAACAAAGCAAGACATTAAAGCCACAACTTCTTCAGGACTGAAATCACCTAAGAAGTTATCCATGACTAGCTCTGTAATAATCAATTCCCAACCACTGCTGACTTCACAGGCAACCCTACCCTTTAATTGAACATTCAAATTGCCGTCCACGTATGCCAAATCTTTCAATACTTCTAATCTAGCATTATATTCGGGCAACAATTCTAAACTTTCATCAGAGATTGTCTTTTGAATATTATTTAATTGTTTCTTCAAATTTTCTCTCGTGTTTAAAATTTTAAAATATTTCATGAAATTGTTGTGAGTTAATAAATGAAGATATTCAGAAGCCTCAGCAATTTGTTTAGTGATTAACAATTTTCTTTGAACTAATTCATGAATTGTTATGTTCTTCATACCATCCCAAGAAATTTCTTTCCATTTATCTTGGTATTGGAGTAATTTTGAAACTTTTTCACTAAACTCTTCTTGATCACCACCATTGCTTGTTGCAGAATCCGATGTGATAAGATCTATTTTTTCGAATGGAACCACCAGCTTCTTTAAAGAAGCACCTAATTGCATTTTTGGCAATGGCGATTTGGACATAAATCCTGGAATCATAGATAAAAATGGAACAGTATAATCTTTTTCATCAAATGCTTCCTTTTCTTTACCTAAGTCAAATGTTAAAACAGAGACATTCTTGTTAGAGACCGTTACAATGAAACCAGGCCTCAATTTATCCTGACTATCTCTATATACGATGAGTCTACCTATAGATAATTTCTTTTTCATTGCAGGGTTGTCAATAATTTGTTGGATTATACTGGTAGTAAGGGTTCTATATTCCGAAATTTTAGAGTAGAAGTCTTCAAGGAGCGGAACGTCAAATTCCTCTGATTCAGGAAAAGAAATATCATCAATTTTTTGTTGTATCAGTTTAGCATTTTCAACGAAAGTGTGCATTACAGATTGTGTACTACTTTCACCAAAAGACCTCTTCATCATTTCTTCGACACGCAATGCTTCGACTCTTAACAAATTAAGGATCATATTATATGTTAACCTGAACTGCGATGATAACTTTGTTGGTGTTCCTAAAGTTACTTCTTTGAATGCAAGCTGTTCTAATGGCGTGCTGTATGACATAACAATAACTGTACCCGTCTTATCCAAGCCTCTTCTACCAGCTCTACCAGACATTTGAGTAAACTCACCTGGAAGCAAGTTTCTAAAGCTAACACCGTCATGCTTTCTTAATTCGGAGAATACGACGGTTCTGGTTGGTAAATTCAATCCCATAGCAAAAGTTTCTGTAGCAAATAAAACTTTCACCAATGATTTAGCAAATAAGATTTCTATAATTTCTTTAATAATAGGTAATAAACCGCCATGATGAACCGCAATACCTCTTTTCACCATTTCGCTAATCTTTAAAATCTGAGGAAGATCACGATCTTCTTTCGTTAATCTGGAGACTGCACTTTGAGTGAATCTATGAATTTCTGATTTTTCTTTAGCAGTAGTGTAATCAACGGATGATAATGTATCCACGTATTCTTCACATCTCTTTTTACTGAACACGAATACAACTGCAGGAAGAAGATCTTTCTTTTTAAGGAATTGGACTAATTCTAACCAAGATCTTTTATTTGGACCATCTCTATTCATGAATCTTTGTTTTGTGTTACCGTTATTGGTATTGTAACCACCACGCCCGCCACGCATACCACCACGCCCGCCACGCATACCGCCACGCATACCACCACGAGACACCTGGTTACCTGCTGGTGCTGCTTTCTTACCTTCTAATTTGAGAGCGTGCTTCTTGAATTCTGATTCCAGATAGTTTCTGGCACCATCTATAATTTTAAAAAGATCTTGTTTTGCCCAAATGAATATTTCTAATGGGGTAGGTCTCTTCGGAGTACTAATGACATAAATATCCTTTTGCTTAGTTCTACCTATCCAATCTGCAAATTCAAAAGTATTTGGAACAGTTGCAGAAAGTAAAATAAATTTAACATGCGGCGGCAACATAATAATGACTTCCTCCCAAACAACACCTCTTTCAGCATCATTAATGTAATGGACTTCATCAAAAATTACGAATTCCACATCTCTTATTAAGTCAGCACCTTTATAAAGCATCGATCTTAGAATTTCGGTAGTCATGATCAAACAATCAGCATTAGGATTAATTTGAACATCACCTGTCAATAAACCTATTTCAATATCTTGGAAGTCATCCTTAAAATCTCTGAATTTTTGATTTGAAAGAGCCTTAATTGGAGAAGTATAAATAGCTTTCGTCATATTTCTGTGAGCCATAGCAATTGCATATTCTGCCACAACAGTTTTACCAGCTGAAGTATGAGCAGCGATAAACACAGAATCATTTTGTTCTAAATGATAAACTGCCTCCTTTTGGAAAGTATCTAATTCGAATGGCCATCTTCTTGCCATATTTGGGACCAAGTCTTCAAAATTATCAATCGTATGGTTCAAGTCAACCATATGCGCCCATTCTATTCTTTTTTTTGCTGATTTGTTGATATTACTCTTCGTGATTATAATATTATCAGGTAAAAAATCATCAACTTCATTTTGCTTTTCAAATTTTGCAGGTGAAGGCTCCTTATTGATAGCTAACTTATTAACAGCATCTTCAATATTAGATTCTGTTTCTTGCTTTTTCTTTGCTACGGCTTCAGCTTGTTGTTGATCAGCTAATTCACTTTCAAACAGAACTAAATTCTTTAACCCAGTAATGGAATCAACTTCAATACCTCGAGATATATCTTCAGGCTTATAATACAAACCATTCTCATCCTTCGGCAAAAGTTTAAGAACATTAAAAGATCTTCTATTATTTGAGAAATTCGATGGGCTTTCCTCCAAATTCATGCCACCAGGCATGAATGGCAAGAATGCATTATTGCCATTGATTGATTTTGACCCAAATGCTCTATTTAAAGATAAGGAATTGGTAGCATCCCCAGAAGAAACAGCCGAGGGATCAAGTTTCTCTGAATAGCTAGTAATTTCACCCTTTATGCCCACACGCTTGAACTTTACTAAAATACTGTCAGTTGGTTCTGGGATAGCTAATAAGCTAGAATACGTTGCTTGATTTGTAAGATCTAGTTTGTTTTGGATCAAATTCAAAATATCCCAAGACAAATTCTTGCTCGGTTTCAAAAATTGATCTGACAACAATTCATTTATTTCTTCGTTTTCTATTCCAATAACCTCCACTTGAGATTCTTTTGCTGAGTCAATTATGGATAAAATATCTACTATTTCCTCTGACATGATTGACAGCTTATATTATATGAAATGTTTGTATATCTATAATAAAAAGGATTAATCAATCAACTGAAAAAACTCGAAATTACCTGGATTAAGAAATAAAGTATATCGTAACTAATGAAATTGGCAGTGATTATTGACGTGATATTTTTATCTTGTATTATCTGTAGCTCTTTTTACTCTTAATTTTGCAGTTTCAGTAATTTCTCTTGAATTAGAATTTAAAAAAATCCAAAAGTAAAATGTTTTCACGTGTAAGTGAAAAGGGCACATATCACGTGATACATTAATAATTAGAATATGAAAATTAAACTCATTTTGAATGTTTTTTTTATAAAACATGTTATTCTTCTATACACGTCGAAGCGCATGCAAAACAAGTGACTTATTTAATTTATTTTGAAGATATTCAAAAATAATAGATGTACGGAGTGCTCACCTAATTGGTTTTAGAGTTTAAAGGTGTTTCTAATTTAACACTGACCATGAAGGTTCTATTTCTGTAGTCTTATACTGTAGAAATATGGGACTATTAGGTTAAATTTAAGAAGAAAACAAATGAGGATGCATATATGAAAAAAAAAAGTACTACCTAAATATTAGATGAATTTTGAAACTCTTCCATTTTTTTAATATTGAATATCTGTTTGTTCATAATCCTTCTTTCAGATTATAAAAAACCATAGTACTGAGCAGTAATTTCCCTGTCGAAGAAGTCTATTTAAATTATACTATATCTATATTTACTAAACAAAAATGTCTGACGTTGAACAACCTGAACAAGTCGAACAAGTCGAAGAAGTTGTTATCGAAGAAACCGCTGGTTCCATTACCATTGAAGATGCTTTAAAAGCTGTCTTAAGAACCTCCTTAGTCCATGATGGTTTGGCCAGAGGTTTGAGAGAATCTACTAAGGCTTTAGCTCAAGGTAAGGCTCAAATGGCCGTCTTATGTGACTCTGTTACTGAAGGTGCTATCATTAAGCTTGTTGAAGCTTTATGTAACGAACCAGAACAAAAGATTCCATTAATCAAGGTTTCTGACGCCAAGCAATTAGGTGAATGGGCTGGTTTGTGTCAATTAGATCAAGAAGGTAACGCCAGAAAGGTCGTTGGTGCTTCTGTTGTTGTTGTCAAGAAATGGGGTGCTGAAACTGAAGAAAGAAACGTCTTGTTGGACTACTTCTCTCAACAATAAGTTTGATACTTGTTTATTGTAATTCTAGTTTATTTACTTTTAATAAATTTCATTCAATGATCATTTATGTAAAAAGATGTTATTAAGCATGCAAGAATTGTTTGTAGAAGTTATTGCTTTTGCTAACCGTATTTAAAAGCATGAATCAGTATGTAATTCGACTAGCTGTTAAGGTTAAAACACCCAGTTCTGTTTGTTTTCTCTTTCTTTTCAACATGAGTCCTATTGATTGATCAATGGCGAAGCGTCATAGGTATTGATCAATTGACTCGCGGATTTGATGTACTCTTTGATTTTGAAAAGCCATCGCATATATCAAACATACAAAGGTGACCTACATTGATTTTGAAAAAAGTAAATGTATATATATTGGAGTAAAAAAATAAGGAAAAATAAAAAGAAATATGTGTATATATAAAAATAGTTGATGCTTATTTGTTTTTGTGTTGATCCATGTTGTAGCTGAGGAAATAATATATCACAGACACTAGCACGTTTTTCTTTCAGTATTTTTTAGCATAAGTGGGACTGAAAGTCTAATGATAATAATCGAAGTTAAACTAAATAAAAATAATAAAAATAAAACCAGTGGCAATTCTTTTATTTAATATTCTAGGATACGAGTGGAAATATCACATCAATATGAAAAGAAACAAAGCCTGATTTTGATTTTGATTTTGTCCGGAAAATCTTTTGTTATTTAAATTAAATAATAGCGTCTATTACACTGTATTATGAGTTATCATAATATAAATATTAATGAAATATGGAATACTAGATCATCGCTTTTTCGTTGTAATTTTTCTTTGTTTGAAATGTCATTCATATTGTGCTGTATCATATTCAATCATAATTCAATTAACGACTAATTAATTCCACAATATTTTTTAACTGATGTTTTTTTTATTATTATTTTATAATCTTTTTTTTATAAAGATTGGCTGTAAAAATCTTAAAGTGAATAAAAAAACAAGTCATTTATTTTCTCCACCATAATCTTGTAATTCTAGTATTCATCATCTTTTTTTGTAATTGAAAAACACCATACATCAAAGCTTCAGCGGTTGGAGGACAACCTGGCACGTAGACATCGACTGGAACAATTCTGTCACAACCTCTGACAACGGCATACGAGTAATGGTAGTAACCACCACCATTAGCACAGGAACCCATAGAAATGACCCATCTTGGTTCAGCCATTTGATCGTAGACTTGTCTCAAGGCTGGGGCCATCTTGTTTGTTAAAGTACCGGCAACAATCATGATATCAGACTGTCTTGGAGAAGCTCTGAAAATAATACCTAATCTATCTTGATCGTATCTTGGGGTAGAGACATGCATCATCTCAACGGCACAACAAGCCAAACCAAAGGTGACAGGCCAAAAAGAGGATTTTCTGGCCCAGTTAGCAATACCATCCAATGATGTCAACACGTAATCTAAGGCATTATTTGGCTTGAGTTCAGAAACCAACGGATCGTTGGTTGGCAACTTGCTAGGAGTCAACTGAGATGCGCGAGAAGAGGAATTGTGACGGTATTGTATCAAAGCTCCTGCTGGCGCAGCGGCGGATCTTTGAAGAGCAACAGCTCTTAATGGGGCTCTTTGGAGAAAATTCTTAATAACAAAACTCATATCGAATATGTATTGAAATTGAGTACACTTTAGAGGTATTTTAGTATGTAAACAAGAACAATTCAAATATATGATTTTTACAGACAATCAGCAACAGGTATTCACTATCCACTGCAATATCAGTCTGGGTTCTATTTTTTTTCTACTCTGTATCTACGAAAACAAAAATTTTTTTTTTTTGGGTATTTTTTTGTTTTAGTTTACGCTTTTACATTTTACAAATATTTTATTGGCTGTCTGGAGAACAATAAAGCATATATGCCCTGGCAAGTATGGTTACGTGCGATGCTTTACCTTTTTGTAATTCGCTGTTTACGCGTTTATTTGGTGTAATACGTCTATTCTATGGATTCTTACCGTTTAAATACTCAGGGATTTGGCTAAAGCAATTCTTGATTCCGTTGTTGATAGCCTCTTTTTTAGCTTTATTAAACGCCATAGCCTTATTTGGCATGTCAACTATCATCGAAACACCTTCTCCGTGGATCACTGTTGCATCCCGGAAACTGATCTCGATCGTCGCTGCACAAGAGACAGTGTAATACAGCTTGTTCTTTGGCTCTGCCTCGATAATAGCGTTGAGGTCGCTGTCGCCGTGGTCATTGATATTTGGATTGGCCGGCTCGTTTTTTATGTCAACGCTATTTTCCTTTCTGCCAATGCTGCTGCCGTCAGCATTCAGAATCCTATCTTCAATATTCGCAACAGCAGTGACTAGCCCCTGGCTATCCACACATCGCTCTTTCTCATAATATGATATTATGTTATCAATCTCTTCCTCGTATTTGACAAGCTTGTCTAGCTTTTCAAAGTAGTTGTCTGTGTATTTTTTGGGGGCAGTGCTTGCAGCCCCAGTTTTGTATTTCACCTCATAATGCACTACTTCCGCTGGCTTTATTAACCCAGTTCGCCATCCATGGAACCCGAATGTGTTATTCGCTAGTTCGATCAATCTTCCAATTTTCATGTATTTAAAATTTAGAGTCAATTGCGGTCCACCGCCTTCTATACTATTCGCCGTTGTCTGTTTCACCTGGCGTGGCAAAAGTTTGAGGAACTTCGCCATATTCTGATGCGCCCATGGTGTCACAGGTTTGTTAATCACCACATTTGTCTCTTCATCAGGATCAAAGTCCAATTGTTTGGGGAAGTAAACCACCGTTGACTTCTTTTTCTTTTGTATTAATTTATCTATAGTACTCCTACGATTGGCTGTCTTTTTGCCATCCTTAGCTCTCGGTGACACTGTCTTTGGTATTTGGTTTGTAATATCTAGCCGTACTTCCTTTTTTACATGAACTGTCTGCTCTGTTTTGATCTTGTTTCTCATCATAGACTTTGTGTAGCCAGCTCAATCCAATTCAAAAACTATGGGCTTTTACTTAACGAGTAGGTGAAATAAGTTACCATAACTATTACACTCTTGGAAGATACGCGGAAGTTAATAGACAAATAAATCAACACATTTATTTGTTTATTTTGAGAATAACGCTTTGTTATTGAAGCGCGCACGCGCAATTTTAACGTTGATCTGATTATGAGTTAACTTAATTTTCCTTTTTCCTTTTCTTTTCGTATTGAATAATAATTTCTGCTCGATGAGTTATTCTTGAACTTGAAAAATAATTAATCAGAAAAAAGAAAAAGAAAATTTTCATAAACAGATCTTACGTATATTTCATAATATAATATTTTAATTAACAATATACTCAAAAATATCAGGAAGATAGTCATTTCTTTATTTTGAACACTCAAGCAATACGAAATTTTCAACAAAGATTATGTCGCTGGTATCTGCAAAACATAGTCTCGAACCAACTGTCGAAATTATAGATCCAGAATCCACAAAGAAGATCAAACTTTCCAACGAAAAACCTGCCAATACTCCCACGATTGATGAAGATACAAAATTTGTATTTGTGACCGTAGGTGTCATTGGGGTTGGAAAATCCACAATTTGCTCAACGCTCTCAGATCTTTTCAATTGTGAATACATTCAAAGTGACAATGTCAAGGATGGTCCAAATGCTTTTGAAAAAGCTGTAGTGAGTTGTATGTCTAGTAGTCCAGATAAGAAAATTTTTGTTGCCGATAGAAATAATCATATGAAGAGGGAACGCGCCAATTTATTGAAATTTTTAAAAGGCGAAATTAACGATGACAAAGTTGAAAAAAATGTCAAAGTTATTGCATTGGATTTTCTTCCTAATGGAGTAAATGCAACTGAAGACTCAAATAAAGTGAGCTCCGTTAAGGAAATCACCACCGCAAGAGTCTTAAATAGAGAATTTCATCAATGTATAAACAAAGACGATCCAGAAAAAGTTAATACGGTCATGCAAGGATTTATTGACAGATTTGAGAATATTGATCCTTCCACACTTCCGGATCTGAGATTTGATTCAATCATTCACTTGTCCGAGGTTTTGAAAGATGGAATTGAAAACAGTGTTGATACAGTTAAACAAATCATAAATTTTATAGTCAGAAATTATGAATATTTTCCACAAAAAGAGGAGATTACAAACATTACTGATGAACAAATACTTAAATCTTTAGAAATTTCCATGAGAAGAATCCCAGACAAATTGAAGATTTTTCATGAGAATGGAATGGTTACAGTACACCCACGTATCGCCAAATTTGAAAGACCAGTTAGTGAAGATGATGTTGGGCTCTCGAAGTTTATTATTGATGCTGAAGGACAAGGTTTCTGTGGGATTTTGAAGCAGAGATACATTGATTTTCTTGTCAACGAAATAGATATGAATGGAGAAGTTGTTCATCTTTTAGACACTGGTGTGGAAAGAACAAGAAAAGGAATTAAAGAAAAAGAAGCCAGTAAAGAAGAACTAAAAAAAGAAGAGCCGAAACAAGAAGAACCAAAACAAGAAGAGCCAAAACAGGAGGATTTACAGCAAGAAGAGCCAAAGAAAGAAGAACCCGTTGTTGAAAAATTCCCAATAACTGATGCTGAACGCATAAAGCTTATCAGTATTTTAGGAACTGAACAGCAATTCAATGAATTCCGTAAAAATGTTCTTCAAACCAGCAAGGTGTTTACCACTGACAAAAGATTCAGTGATAAATCTGAAAGAACAGAGATCCATCAATTTTTAAGAAATGTGTTCCAAAATAAATTGGAATCTATTACTAATTCAGATAACTCCATAAAGATTTGCATTTCTAATCATAGCACGAGAAAGCCAAACAACAAAGGTAAGAGCGAGAAACAAAAGCAAGATGATTTGTTATTTGGTAAAAAGAAAGAATTTTTACATTTTGTAATGTATAAACAAAATAAGGATACCATGGAAGCTGCAAATTTGATTGCAAAATTTACTCGTCTTAATCCTAAAACTATAAGATACGCAGGCACTAAAGACCGTAGAGGTATTACCGTACAGAGAATGTGTGTCTCTAGAACCGATGCTTACCGTTTGAACAATTTGAATAAGAGTTTGAGAGGTGTTAAGTTGGGAGAGTTTACGTATAAGGATACAGGACTCAATTTGGGAGATCTTAAAGGTAACGAATTTGTTATCACCATCCGGGATGTTAAATTAGATAAGAAAGAAGCCAGTGAGGGGCCGAATGATTTTGAGAAGTTGAAATATATAGTGGAAAGAAATTTTAATGCTTTAAAGCAGAACGGGTTCATCAATTACTATGGTATGCAAAGGTTTGGTACATTTTCAATTTCAACCCATGAAATAGGTAAACAAATTCTTTTAGGAGATTATGAAACTGCATGTGAGTTGATTTTATCAAATCAAGAACATGTATTACCTGATCTGATTGAAGCTAGGCAAATTTGGGAAAATACAAGAAACCCACAATTTACCATTAAAAAAATGCCTAAGAAATGTATGGCGGAGTCATGCATTTTAAGAGGGCTCAATGAAGATTATTTAAATGCATCAAAGAATAGAGGTAACGGGCATGGAAGCGGTGCACAGTTCAATTATTTTCAAGCTTTGATGAAGATTCCTAGAAATTTGAGATTGATGTACGGACACGCCTACCAGAGTTATGTATGGAACTGTGTGGTTAGTAGAAGATTTGAGTTGTTTGGCATGAATGTCGTTGAAGGGGACTTGGTCATCATTGATGAGAAAAGCAAGAAAGATGAGGATGAAGACGAAGAGATGCTAGAAGGTGGTGAAGATTTAAGAAAAGATACATTTATCAGAGCCAGGGCCATCACTAAAGAGGAAATCGAACAAAAGAAATTCACAATCTTTGATGTAGTGTTACCATCACCTGGATTTGATGTTGTATACCCTGAGAATAAGGAAATCAGACAAGTTTACATTGACGTTATGGATAAAGATGGATTGAATCCTTTCAAGATGGCGCGTAATGTTCGCGATTTCTCATTTGCTGGCTCTTACCGTAACATTGTGAGCAAGCCTGAAGGGTTACAGTATCATATTCGTCAATATGAAGAGAGCATTGCCAAGTTGGTGAATGATGATCTAGAAATCTTGGAGGAATACAAAAAGGAGCATAACGGAAATTTGACAGGCTATGCATTCGACGAAAACAAGCGAATTTACACAAATGGAGAACAAGCTGGCAGTAGAACAGCCATTGTGTTGAAAATGAGGCTCGGTACTTCTTCGTACGCTACTATGGCGCTTAGAGAGTTGATGAAGATCGACACCACCAGAAGAAGCGAGAGCTTCGATGTAAAGCTCGATTCAACAAGCAAAATTGCTTAGAACCGGCGTGCTAAGCCGAATTGTTCGTGTATGTGCTGGTTGTCTAGATACGCTGCTGTATTAGTGACAGTTTGATTCTGAAATGCTGCAAGCAGTGGACAGCCTGCCGGTGTTGATATATACGCTACAGATACTCGTGAATACACCTTTTGTTTATAGAACTGTTTGTATTTATTAGTTTGTTATTTTTTCTTCTTTCAATTTAATATATAAATCACAAAATGAACAAGCGAGACGCCGGTGCTCGACACAGCAGCAAAACCAAGCTTGCTGCGATGCGGTCTAGCGTGTCTCTCCTGTCCAATATGTCGTCTATACCGCTGTATTGTGTGGGTTTCAGTAAAGCCTGCCAAAATAACCGATATTCTGGAAGCAGGCGGGAGCGATCCCATCGCGTGTGTGTGTGTGGTGTGTGTGTGGCGTGCTGCGCCCGCAAACGTTTCAGACAGCGCCTGAATGGGGTCGCGAGACAGAGCAACACAATACAGTCCCGGCTATATCATCATCTTCTTCTGCTGCTGCTTTTTGTCTTCGGCGTCCAGGAGCGGGCCCGCTCCTGGCCACAGGGGCTGGCGCGCCTAGTTGAAGGCACCGCCCTTGTACAATTGCCAGCCAACGGCGACAAAAGGAATGGCAAAGCCCAAGCCCAAGAAGCCGAAGTGGACAACGGCATATGGGATCTTTCTGTTGTGGACCTTGAAGGGCAAGTTGGAGTATGGGCCTTCGGCAAAGTGGCCGGATTGTTTCAAGGCGGTGGCGGAGAAGGATCTCTTAGCAACGGCGTTTCTGGCGGTGGAGGCGATGGCGTTTCTGGCAAGCATGTTGGGTGGGTGTTTCACGGGGTGGTTGTGTGTTTGGTGACTGGAGCAACTAATGTGGGCAAAGGTTGTGTGTAACAGCAGAATACTAAGTCAGTATTGGCTGAAATGAAATATCGATATTGTATGCAGTAAAAAAAAAAAACAGAATAGAGGGAGAAAATACAAAAAAAAAAAAAAATACATAGAAAAAGAAAAAAAAAAAGAAAAAAGCAGCTCTAAAATTTTTCTCTGCAATGCTATTCTAAGTAGTTCTCAAGTTCAGGATCAATCAAGTTCAAGTTCAAGTTCCTCCTAGCAGAATAAAATGGCGTATGGGAGAAGAAGACGGGTCAGAGCTTTCTGCGTGCGTCTACGTGAGCGCGCGACGCGCGCTCACGTTATTTCTCTGTTCAGAGCACACTTAGCGATGTCGATTTTGTTCCAAACAGAAAAGGCCCAATAAACCACGACGATTTGTCCTTTTTTTGTCTTTTCTTCTTTGTTTCATTTTACTCTGCGCTCATTGGCCAGCCGTCGCTGCACACGAGCCCGCGCAGCCGGGACGAGCATGCAGCAGACGCGAGGAATATTTAATATGCGCTAAGTGGTATCGTTTGTTGTCTTCTCATTGGAGCGCCGATGCATAAGAAAAAAATTTTCTCTCGCTACTGGTCCTCACAGAAAAAAGTGGGTTTTTAGACATTTTCTTGTGTGTCTGGTTCTCAGGGCGTGAATATTTGATGATACGAAAAGCCTGTCTGTATTGCGAACCATCTTTGTCGAGGTACTTCCTTCTCTCCTGCCCAGACTAACGAGTTATTATTTCTGACCAGAACGTATAACCCACATCCAATACACATCTAAACACACACACACACACACAGAAATGGCTATTGCTCCAATCACAGGTACCTTGAAGAAGCGTGTTGCTACCGACATCACCATCGGCTTCGCCATCGGCACAGTAGGCGGCGCCTACTGGTGGTGGGGATTCCACAAGAACAAGGTTGCTATGAGAGAAAAGTACTACCAACAATTGGCTGCGGAGAAGGCTGCCGAGGACGCCTGAGTCTGGCCTGCTTTTGCCAGAGCCTGCCGCCGTCAGCGCGAGTCCTTTGTCCAGGGAGACGAGAATGCCGGAGAACAGAAACTGTATGCGAGGAAAGGAAAGACGACAGCGGATATCTACGAAGAAAAGAACGGGATGGCCACACGCGGCGAAACGAAGCCACGGGTGTCGCCCCATAGAACGGAGAGAGCAGCGGGAAGGCTGCGTGGTGGAGACGCGAAGCGCGGCCTCGCAAGGTGCTTGAGGTGTTCCCTGGCCTCTGCTGGTCTTGCGTTCCGTCGCCAGATGTGGCTCCAATCGCAGCATCCACCGGCTGTTTGCTAGTGCGGTGCACGTCGACGTCGACACGCATATCACACAGACCCACACTCACACACAGGACACTTATGTTGTTTTGGCAATATAACGAAAGAAAGAAAGAAGAAAGAAGAAAGAAAGAAGGAAACACGGTGCACCGAGGATTTCCACTATCGTATGTCTTTCTCGCAAAATACAAGCTATATATTTATATATATATATACAAAAAAAAGAAAATGTTTATCTCTATTTGGACCTCTTTTGGGGTAGTTTGACTACTGTAGAAAACAACATTGACCAGCACTTGTTGTTCATTGGCGCCTGATTTGCCGATTCGCAAGGATGATATATGTCTGCAGACTGTTGTTATATCAACTTTTTGTTTTCTGGCTTTATTTCTCAATTTGACACTAGCCTTGTCGTCATACTGGCTCATAAGGAATGTGGTTCACAAAGGTGTCATAGGAGAAGTCTGTGAATTAATAACTAATTAATGGTACATTCTCAAACAATTACAATAAATGAAAAGTTTAGTTGAAGCTCATGTTTTGTGCTTGTTTCAGACATTGTACTCTTTGATTATTTTTTTTTAATTTTTTAAGAAAAAAGAGATAACCATGAAAAGAAAAAAATGGGTTTCTAGTATTTCTCAGTTGATAGCCACAAATGAATTAGAATATTCACAAGACTGATGTTTTTATTGTCCATTGAAAAGGTTTCTTGATAATGTTGCCTTTTGATGCAAAATTGTGTGTGTTTTGCCTTCATATTGAACACATCACTCAATTTCCTTTTTTTTTAAAAAAAATAATGTAATTTTTCATATCATGTTTACTTTTATACAGAGAAATGAATATACTTTACTAAATTAATAAGCCAGCTCCGTTATTAGTACTTGTTCCTACAAAATGATAAACACAACCTTATAAAGAACCAATATATTCTGATAATGATAGAACCCAAAAAATAAATGTAAATGAATGCAATAATAGAAAAATTAACAAAAAAAAGAAAAACTAATATACCGATTCCATCTCAATATATATATATATATACCGGATACCTTTAAGGAAAAAAAAGATTGCTGAATACCGATTAAGGAACGTACGGAGGTGGAATATCACTAAGACTAACCAATACATTAGGTGTAAAGAAATCCACACTCGTAGGTGAACTTGCTGCTGGGCCGCTACTTAATGGTGATTTGAAATCAATGTCACTATTTGTCACTTTCTTATGATATGTAGGAGATGCCAACATTCGTAATTCTTCCTTAGTTATGGTTGAAACACCTGGTTTTTTGTCTGTATTGATAACCAATGGTTTCTTAGTAGTAATTCCCATGTACTGCAGGTTACTATTCAATTTAGAATTTTTTTGTAAACCGGGGGAAGTCAAAATTAATTCATTGAGAGACACAGGTTTCACAGCTGCTGCATTTGAAACAGGTTCCTTTTTAATATTGGATTCATTATTTCTTTTCTTGGCTGTAATCTTTTCCATAATATTTCTCTTTAATGAACTCTCAATGGCTTTTTTAATCTCAGAAGTTCTTTGTTGCTCCTGAACGTAAAGAGATCTCAAATATTCAGCACTAGCAGAAGATGAGCTCAATGCACGTTTGTCTCTCAATTTATGTTCATGATTACTGTCTACGGTACTAACACCATCGATCTCATCATCTGAAATGGTTTTTTCATCAAATGTCACAGTATGATCATCACTGTCATTGATATCACCAATGACGGAATTGTTGTGATTGCTAGTAGTAGAGGATTCAGGAAATAACTCTGAGTCGAGATCAGTGGAGTTAACACAAGTAGCCTCAGAAGTGTCACTGAAGTTATCTTCATCACGCTTATTGCTATTCTGAGCAGGACTGCCGGCGGCTTTTTGATGACCATGTATATTGTAATGATGATCGACCATAGATTGTGGTTTAACTGGTGGTGTATTCTCCATCGCTGGTTTAGTCTTTTGAGAGCTCTTGCCTGAACCAAGTTTGATAACTCTTCTTTTTGGTCTTTTAACACCCGTAGTTTTGTTTTTAACGGAATTGTTGTAACTCATGGTTTGATACTTGCTGACATCCACAAGGTTCTTTTCGATCTTAAAAAAGTCTACATCTTCATTAACGATATTATTGTTGTCATCCTTTGGATTCATATTATTAGTTGATGAACCGGACTTGGTTGTGCGTGAAGAGCTTCCAGTAAAAAGTTCTATTGGTAACGCATTTGAATATTGATTGTTATTAAACAAAAAGAAATTGTTTCTTTGAGTACCTAAGATATTTTCATTGAAGAATCTTTCAATAGTTGATCGCTGAATAAATCCCTTAATCTTTGGAGTTGACAATGATAATGATTGGCGCGACGCACACAAGGTTGACAACCTGAGTAAATTACCAGCTGCAAAATCGGGACCATCAGGATTAATATCAACAAACAGAACTACCGTCTTGTTAGGCTCCAATTTGCTATTATTATTATTATTATTATTATTATTATTATGTGCTATGAGTTGAGAACGAAGATTATTTGTCCATTTCAAAGAAACTTTATACAACACGTTAGGCAAAATTTCTCTGAATAATTCTCTGATCTGCTTCTCTATTTGAATTTGCAAAAAATTTCTAATTGCGGGAATAGAGTCAAATGTGGACGACACATGAATATTTTCTAAAGGATCATTTTTGAATACTAAAGTTAAGCCTTTTGTTTTGTTGAAAACAACAATAACAATACATGACAAGCTGATCTCGGATAGCCTGACATCTATAGGGATTTTAAAACTCTGGTTGACCATGGATAAATCAGGCATGGTGAAGTCGTAATTGTATTTATTGATAGAATTAGCCGTGAAAATATTCATAGGATTGGCCTGGATCTTAGTGCCTAGATTGATGTGGGAATCACCCGCATACTTGACCTTAAAAATTCCTCTGAACTTGTCATTATCGAGCTCGCCGATTTCTAGAATTTCCACTACTGGCGCGTTATTGCCAAAATGCAAGTCTTTAATTTCGATTTGAGAAGCCAAAATGCTTGGCCTTCTGCCTGAGTTCAAGGCGTTATTCAAAAGGCCTTTGCTCCATGAAAGTAGAGATTCCTGTTCAAGAGAGTTCCAGTTGATATTGATAGACATAGTTGGTTTATTTCCAGAATATTTCTAATATCGGTTGATAGTTCCAACGGAGTTGATGGCTGAGAGAAGGGGTGGGGCCTGGAATACAACAATAACAATTAAAAAACAGAATGATATCAAAACGCTAATAATAATCATGGATATAAATTTAAGGGAATGTAATATTTTAAGAAAAAAAAAGTTTTTTTTTTGTTTGTCTTTTTTTTTTGTGTTAGCGAATGATTCCGTAATTTGCTGAGTTACTCATAAATTTCTTTGTGTCTTCTTTCCGGAATCTGACAATAAGCACTCGGATAAAGAAGATCGCTGCAATAATTACGCGTCTCGTGAGGTTATTGAGATAAAGCAGGCGCATACACATTACGCGATGCCCACACACCAGGCCGGGGCATCTAACGCATTAACCTTTACAACTTCAGATTGGCTTATTTGGATGCTTGTATTGGACTAAATGAATAAGAGAAAGGCAAGGTAAGTAAGCTGGATAATATTTTATTTAATAAGTAGGTCAAATAAATGCTTTAGTTTGGTGATGATAGTTGATCATTTTACTACAGAATATTCGCAATTTTATTCTAAATAGTCTACCATTTTACAAGAGAGTCCACCATTTGGACTCCACTCGATATTATTTCATTTCAGTGTATTAAGTTCATCTATGTCTATTGTACGTACTTGAGCAGAATATATATCTATTGTACGTACTTTTGAATGCATACTTCAAACAGCTCTTTTGCATCATTGACCGTCAACAACTGCTTGCCATTCTTGCACTGTGTACGTCTTTTGAGTAAACGCATGGATCTGAGCTATGATTTCCTTGAGATTACTATTCACGATTCTATGTCTCGCGAGCTTGTTCTTTTTTAGAAAAATATCAGAGACAATCACAACATTGAATGACTGACCACATCCTCCACTTTCGTCTGTCACAGATACTTCTGTTGCATGTAATCGGTCAATAATTGTCTGTTTCAATTCTTCGGCAGATATTGAGGGCATTTTGTGTGGGATTTATTGTATGGTTTGTTTAAGCGTCAAAGCTGCATTATGAACTATTCCAGCTCATATATTTTCCCCAGCAATTGCTGTGATATTCAGTTCTTCAGAAAGAATTACTAATGATCTCAAAAAATAAAAAAAAAAAAAAAAAAAAGAATCAGTAACGGTCCGATAGAGCTATATAGTGCGCTTACTCATACATTACAATAAATGAAGGTTTATCTTTTCCATCATGATTACCATCAACCTACAACAATTCCTCAAAAAACAATATCTAATTCATTATATAACTACAGCTAATTCAATTCAATATAGTATCAATTTTGGAATCAAGTCGTTTTCCATTATCATCGACCGCCGACAAATTTGCCTTATTATTATTATCGTTCGTCATTTTAGTAGTGCTATTATTAATATTAGTCAAACCCGTAAAAGATCCAGTAATAGATCCCGAATTACTTCTCTTTCTAATCTGCATCAAAGCTTCAGAAGCAATTTTAGAATCTCCCATATGCTTCTCGCTGACATTAGTCAAGCTATTATTTCCTATAATCCCGTCTAATTTTGGACTTTTAATTATTGAAGAAAATGTGATTGGCGATAACGTAAAAAACTCGGAATTGCTGCTACTTCGATTGTTATTCAACGTAGTATTAAGTTTGATTCCATTATTTCCACTGCCATTTACCGGAGCAGAAAATAAATTAGGGGATCCAGATATTTGAAAAGCGTTTATATTTCCATTTCGAAATCCATTTCCACCAGGCGACATCGCCAATCCATTGCTGCTGCCGTTTTGAACACTTTTGTACAAGAAATCATTAGATCCTGTAAATGATTGTTGTGTTTCTATCTTGTTCGCAGGAACATCAATCAGCGGCTGTGGAAGTTGGAATTCGTTAGATAAATGGGTTGTCGTATTGTTACTCAGTTTCATCATCAACGACGTGTCAAGATATTTTGTAGCAGGACTAATATTCGGAGAAAACTTTTTCCAGTTGATGGCGGGACTAGTATTGAATGAAGAAATATTATATGGTTGATTAGCTAAAGATGTCGCAGGTGTAGTCACTGTAGGAGCATTATATGTTGTGAAGGAAGACACTGATGATGCAGAGCTTGTGTACTTGACTTGATTATTATTAGAAACGTTGTATGTACTATTATCATTTCTTGATCTTTGAAGCTGCGTCTGCTGCTGACTATCCTGAACCATTCGCATCATTGATTGCTGGTTTAATTGACTCTGATCTACTGATGCTTTCAGTTTATCTAGAAGGGAAAAAATTGAACTTTTAAACTTGATTTCATTGTTATTATCGTTTAAATTATTATTATTGATCTCTTGTTCTCCTGATACGTCTACAATATCAAAGAATAAATGGAACGTGTCAATATCTTTTTGTTTAATTCCTTTGCTCAACAAAAAGCTGTCAAAATCTGAATCATTGTAAAGATTTATACTGTCGGGGTTAGCGAAATAATTCAATTTGGCGTCATAACTTGAATTTCGTTTTTTATCATTGTTGCTGCTATTATTATCATTGTTTTTGTTAATCATTCTACTATACGTATTCATATACTTAAAAATCTTCATAATTTCAACATATTTGAAATCAATATCTAAATCTCTGTATTTTTCCAATTTTAAATCCAATTTAGCGAAAGCTACGTTGGAATCGTCATTACTCAAATATGGTTGACCCAACTGAGCATTTAATTTTTTCTCCTTGATATGCATTATTCTTATAATCTCATGCAAATAGTTGATGTAGTCCACACTGGCTTGCAAAATCGTCAATTTGTACATTCCATCATTGATATTATCTTTATTGTTGTTATTAGGTGGCACACTTCCTGCGACATTGGCATGTCCTGTATTGCTGGAGCTGCTATTAATAATCGAATTTCTACAAGCAGGAACTATGATTTTTAAAGCCTCGAATTCTCTATTTAATTTAATTCTTCTCTTTTTCTCAATTATTGAATGCGCAGCTTTGTTTTCCCTTTTCTTTCTTTCTATTTCTTCGGATGACTTTTCTGTCAGTCTCAACTTTTGCCTCTTGCTTGCAGTAGAATTGTTGCTAGACGTTGAATTTATAAACGATACGGCATTCGATTGACGTTTCTTTGAATATGTTTCGGCGTCTCCTCCGCTCCTCGGATTTGAAGAGTCCTCTGTTTTGCTGGGATTGATTTGAATAATTGTTGATTTGAAACTGGGTGGTGCTGGCAATTTTGACATTTTTTTCTCTTTTTTTTATACCGTTAAAATGTTCTCTTCTTTCAAACTATTAATGTCCTCCTCTTTTATACGTTGATGCTCTCTCGTTTTTTATTATCAGTGCTCTATTCCTTAATGCTGTCAATGCTCGATTCTTTTATGTTATCTATTCTTTCTTCTTCTATACTGTTGAAGCTATTTGAGTATGGAAAGCAAGGTGCAGGTATACAAAAAAAGGGAAAAGACGAAAAATGTATAAATATATATATATATATATATATATATATATACGTATTTATTGAACAAAGTGACAGGAATCAAACGACAGCAAGCGGAACTCGACTACTGAAAATAAAATGGTACAAATGGATAGGACAGGCCAATGACGGTGGGTATATGGTGAAAGGTATATGAAAATGGAAGTCGACACACATATGTCCGGAAACAAGTAATATATTAAACTCTAAATGTCCAGGCTAACAAACGAATACAAAAGAATAAGCGGAATATCTTACAAGGTTGGTGTACCGCTACATAGTATGACAAAAGAAAGAGCAAAGTACAGATTAGTTAGATTAACTACATGCTTATTTGTGCACCAAGGACACGAGGTGATTGAGCAACGCCTTCTCCTACCTAACAGAACCCTTCATAAGAAGTAGAAGTCCGTTGGCAAAATAACGTTTTCTTATTTTGTTTATCCATGTGTCTTGTCCCTATGCTTTTTTTTTAATTTTTTGATGGCATTTCTTTGGCTTCGTTCAACGAAAATGGGGCATCGTCCACGTTGGTTTCCTAAAAGGGCGGTCGCGTGTGGAACATCGTGCATCATAATAACATGTGTTTTATATCTGTGTGGGCGGTGCCAGCCGTGAAAAAGACGTAAGCGAGTAATAAGACACAAACCCAGCGAACCTCTTGTGCTGCCCAAGAGGCTCTCATGCTATTAGCGAACCTCTTGTGGCATCAACCAGCGTCTTGTGTCACCAAGTCTCTGGCGCTGTTGTTGCCAGCAGAATTTCGGCCCATGCGTTGTCTATTAGCGCACGTTTAGAGTTGTCTTCTTCGCTTGTGTCCTCGGCAACAGAGATCGGAAATAAAGCCGCCTTCGCGAAGGCGATAGCCCGAATCGCCAGATGGATTAATGCTTGTTTCCCAGTTTACGCATGAAAGCGTTGATGTTGTGAGCCAAAAAGTCGCCCATTACACAACCGCTGTCCGCAAAAGCAGACGTATGTTACACATATCATCTCTGGTAAAGCGCCAGATCAGATTTTGCTCTCCATGTCACGGCAGTTTTCATTCAATTCTACTACTAGCGAAAGGTTGGATGGCTACGATTATTGGGCGATATACCAACCCGTCCCCAACCAAATTTTAGGGATTCAATAACGTTTGCATCTAGCTCCTCCAGAAATATGTCAAATTCTGCAAAAAATGCAAGCTTTCCCTTTTCTTGTTCACAGAGAAAAAAAAACAAGAAAACAAAGAGAAAAAAAAAAAAAAAAAAACCAATTTACTCGCGAGTATAATTTGTTTTTGTACCTTCAATCAAATCTCTCTAACCGGCCTTTATGCTAACTGCGCTTTCTTGAGTCAAAATGTTCTGACCCATGTTTTCTGAAGGAGCAAATTTCATAGGAAATAATTTTTCCGTTAATGACAACTATTAGAGCTGAGGGAAAAAAATGGGTTTTCTTTTCCAATAAGGACGTGGTGCGTTTTATCTTACTTTGAATAGCGGACGCCATCACTAATTTCATCCCAAAAAAGAAACTACGGGCTTTTCTTGTAGAAAAAATTAGTCATCTGAGAACCGTTTTTCATTTTTATTTATTCTGTATTTATTTTAGCTTGAATTCTTTTTTTTTTAACTCCTTGTATTACCTCGTATATAGCTTTGTTCTTATCATATACTTGAAGCATTGTTGGATCGATAACAGCTATTATTAGACCTTTTTTTTGACGCTTGAGCCGATCACACTAGCAGTATTTACCAGCGAACAACAATAAAAGATGACTCCAAATATCGGTACTACCACCACAACCGCAAAAACAACAACGATATTGATAAAACCAGTGGCGGAAACAGCCGCTGCCACAAGCTATCTCGAGCCTTTGATTCAGCTAGACAAGTACATCTTGGACCATCTTAATGAAATTTTCCAAAAGGAAGTGTTCAACCCGTACTTTCTCATGAAGATATCCAGCATCAAACAGACATTCAATTCGGAGACGGTAGTCAATCAGTCGGTCATGGAGAATTACCTCAAGGAGCTTCTTTGCTTGCTTGAAGAGATCAAAGCTGAATATTTTGAAAAAATTCACAACTTGGAAGAGTACTTAATATGTCAGAGACATTACATGAATTTAATAAATAGCAACGGTAGCGACAACAGTGGGGAGTCATCGGTATCGTTTAAAAAAGAATTGATAATCAAACACATAAATCTGCTCAAGGACCTTCATCATTCAATATCGGATGAAGACAAGCTTTTACAAAAGATCAAATCCGAAATAATAGTTCCTAGCTTGTTAAACGATAAACACGGAAATATAAGCACCAGTAAAATGTTCAAAAAATTTATGAATGAAAGATTCTCTGTCACAGACATTAAATCGATCAATTTGAATGAAAATGGTGAGCTTCTTAATGACTTCGAAGTTTATTATCAACAACAACTTCAGGACGGATTAACTGAAAATAATGTGATGAAGTTTTTCAGTCATTGATGTTAAACATGTAATACATCAATTTAATTTAAAGTCATAGATACGTTCCTTATTAATATTTTTAGCCAATCTACTTTATATATTTACATTCTAGTTTGTTTTCATAATAGACAATAGTTTCAATCATTCAAAATTTGTTATGATGAATCAGCATTGATCAATGCCATTTATCAAAAATTTAACTAATTATGAGCCCGGTACACTTTTTGTTTCACAATTAAAAATAAACGAAATTTATTATTATAATTTTTTTTTTGGTTGGGGTATCAGAAAGTTTAAAAAAGGACAAGCTAGAATTTTCTTCTTTGTTGCAAACCATGAGATAGATTTACTTATCTTTCATCTATTCAAGTATTTTATTGTAGAAATATAAACAAAAATTTTTTCTAAACTAAATAAGTTGAAGTTAAGTGAGGTAACATTCACCATTAAAGAACATAAATAGATAGATGACACAGTCAGTATTGTTTCCAGCAAATACCTCCACATTTCCAAGTTTTACAAACTGCCTAAATAAATTTGAAAATGATACATTGCTCCTTACAAATTTCCTTAAAGATTTTGACAGACTAGCCAAGTATAATAAATCAATGAATCGGAAAGAAATCATCAATTTAAACAAGATCAAAAAATTTTTATTAATTTTTATAATTAAACTAGTTCCAATTTTAGAGAATTTAATAATTTTATCAAAATTACAAAATACAACTGCTAATGGCAACAGCAAAAACAATAGAATGACAATAAGTAGAATCATTCTGCAAATCATGTCAGTAAAATCTCTTTTGAATAATAGCATCTCTTTGATTTCGTTAAATATTGCAAATTTCAACAAATCGAAATTGTTCACCTTAATTGACCTCGACAATAGTATTGCAACATTGGTATCAATGAACAGTAGACCGCTTCAAAACTTGCCGGCACCAGGCGCCAGCGACGGTTGTGCCATTTGCAAATCAAGAATCGATCCAACTCATGACAAATACTCGCAGAACAGACAGTCCATACAGAATATGCTAAAGAATAGTAGTAATAAAAAATCTACTGGATTTTCAGATCATGCACTTCATAGTAACAGTAATGGCGGTACGTCCAGTATGCGCGAGGATGAATTATTTTTGCTGAAACTTTTTGAGAATGGAAGAGTGGTTCATGATGGGATTTGTTATCATAAGGATTGTTATAATTGGTGGGGATGGAATGTCGGTAGTCAGATAAGAACGAAGGCTAGAAGTGGCGGACTAGGAGATAGAAGTGTAGCAGGTGCCGGAGAGCCTCTAATTATTCTTTAGAATGACAAAAGAGGCTGCAATAAGATGTTAACATATTTATAGAAGCTTATTAATATCAATAGAACTAATAGAAAGATTAAAGAATAAAGACAATATACAAAGTTAAGGACCAATATCTTTGGCGTTATATGTGTCGTTTTTCAGCATATAAAAAATATCTAGAAAAATGTCAGGGTCCTCAACGCGCTTGAGTGCGCCTACATACGCTGATATGTAAAAAAAAAGAACAATTAGAATTTGCAGTAAATGCAGGGATTCTCAGACAATAAGTAATAAGATGATGGCTAAAAATAACATGCAAAGAATTTGTGTACACCATGTAAATTGTTCATTTCAAAATACTTGACATACGGGCTAAACAACAAAGATAATGTAATACAAATAGTTTATAAGTTGCGAAAGACAAAGGATGAGGTTCGAATCATGCAGCTTAAGCGGAAGATTTATTGGTTTTTGGTGGTTGTTCACCCAAATAGTTGAACAACATCCAAATGCAAACAGAGATGATAGCACCAATAAATGGACCAACCCAGTAAATCCAATGGTAAACGGGAAAACTTCTAGCAGCAATACACGGGCCAAAACTTCTAGCAGGGTTAATACCAGCCCCAGTGTAATAGATGCAAATCAAATGAGCCATTAACAAACTTAATCCAATTTTCTCTGGATTGACCGGATTAGCTGGATTATTGACTGCAGTAAACAAAACCGTGGTACACAAAAGGGCGGTGCCAAACGCCTCTAACATAAGACCTCTCCCTTTGGAACATCCGCCCCCAAGTTTATTGGCAAATAATACTGGGCCCGGAGTCATGGCGGAAGCTGCCCCAGCAGCAGCCATTCCTGCGATAAGCTGTGCGACAAACATGATGGCACCACGCAATGGCGACAAAGTTCGAGAAAGGACCAAACTAAGGGTGACTGCAGGATTCAAGTTACCACCGGAGATACTACCAAACACATTGATGGCCACGGTAAGCGAAAAACCAAAACCGGAAGCGATGACCCAAATCTTGGAGACGTTTACAGGCTCAATATTAACGGTGTCAGATTCCAAAAGGTAGCTCAAGTAGTCATGGTTGGCCATGTCAGCAATCACAAAGGCCACCCACAAAAACATAAAAGTACCAATGAGCTCCCCCAAGCCGGCCCTAAGATGGCCTCTCCAGGGGTTTTCACCGATGAACGGCTCGACTAGGTAATCTTCTGGTGGCTTGATTTGCTGTTCGGCGGTTGGCTCAACCGGATGAGCAGTGGGGATCTTCATGGAAGAGTGGACGGATGCAGATTGACTGGAAGCAGGCATACTCTAAGGATTTAGCAGAACGATGAAAATGCAATTGTTTGCGCTGGAAAAGAATGCTGTAGGGAGAAAGCAAAAGTAGTATAGAACAAAGAACAAAAAAGCCAGATGGATATCCAGGGAGATTTATACAATTGCAAGCAACGACAGAACGAATGTCTGCTTTTATAGTGGCGTTGTTATAGATAGTTAAAAAGCAGCCTTTACGCCAGACAGCATATTTTAGCGCTGATTTTAGCGAGAAAAGTAAAGCCATGCAGTCAGCTAACAAATGGATGTTGAAATACAAACAGATACGAATATTCTAGCCAAAAAATGTATGGACCTGTTCTTAAATTTTTCAGTTTCTTGCTATTGTGTCCAAGCAAAATTCGTTTTGCGATGCGATCGATGCATAATGTGTGCAGGTGGGGCAACAAACAATAATAACAATAGGGATGCCCGTCGAAAAGCTTAATCCGTTTAGTAAACAGGGTGCCAAAAAAGAGACTGGGGCGAGACCCAGGAAGACGGAACTTGTATTTTTGTAAGAAAAAGGTCGAAAATCATGCAGAGTGCGCATTATAGCAGCAATTATTCATTTGTTGTTATGTGGAAGGATACTATTTGACGGTGTTCAAATGGCGGCGTCTTTTTTTTAGGTTTGGAACATAGCACATGTGCGATGCACTTAACTTGTCATGTCGGATCCACCTTATGCCTGTATCTTTTCAGCAGATGTTTCGCTGCTTAGATTTCAGTTTTTGCAATTCTTACCCTGCTTCACCTGAGAGCTGCCTTAAAACGGTTCGTCCGTACTTTGCACACATACATGTAAATGCACTATATCAGTGCGAGTTAATCACACCGGGACAAACCAAGAACCGTCAACTCAGCTTATACTAGTTTAAGCTACTACTAAACAGATGAGCAGAAATGGGTGTTTGCTGGTTGAGTAGAAATATTCTGCCAAAAAAATTACACACAACAACTTTCGATACAGCAAAAAGAGAACGTGCGTATAAAGATTAGCACATATCTGACTAAGTCACGTGCAAAACGTGATGCGCGACCTGGTCCTACAAAACAGTCTGTTTTTGTTGATTGCTGTTACTATATCCATCGACGTATACAACGATATTCGTTCGATACAAAAGAGGAAAGGCGTTGCGTTTACGAATCAACCAGAAATTATTCACCATCACTGCGAAACTTAGGAAAGAATATCAAAGGAACAGAAAAACTTTTAATTCAGAAAAATATGTTTTTGGTAAAACTGGGTTATCAGCACTGTTCATTCAGTAGCAGAACTGGAAAAAGTTGTTTCATCATTTAAAAGTTATTCTTTATCTTTCAAGACCTTTCAGTTGACTAAATGATAGGCATAATTAATGATGATAGAAATGTGACTGTATTTATAACAAATTCAGATTTCTTTTGTTGATCATCATCACATATAACCACTGTTATATATTAGTAGACAAACAACCATAATGGAGTATTACCTTCCTTCTTGGACATTCTTTTTTCTTTTCTTCATTTTTTTGATAGATCAGATGGTGATGCATGTTTTTTCCATGGATCATAGGGTTAATAATAATAATTATTAGTCACCGGGAAAAGAATAGGAAAATATCATCATATCAACAAAGAATGAAAAGAAAAAAAAATCTCAAGCGGAAAACATAGCTAATGGTTGTATGCATGATGATAATCTAATTCGGATCAATCTTTTCATATTCATGTAAGAGGCGCTTTTTCTTGACAAATATTAACCACCGTTAATACATGTCAAAATATGCTTCTACATTATTTAGTCATAAACAATAACTAATATCTTTTCATGCTAAGTATTTATACCAAAGAAAGATATGCACTAATCTTTCGTAAAACGTATCTGTAGAAAACCTTGAGGATATGGTCTCTCTTTTATACTATTTTTTTTTCTTGCATCTTTTTTTTTTTTTTTTTTTTTTGAAAATTTTTTTTTGTTTTCATTACACTTTTTTTTTAGATGTTGTCCCAAACAACGCGCGCTCTTTTTTATTTATTTAAATCAACAAAAGAAGGGCTTACCCTGGATACTGGTTTGGTTTTGTTATGAACACTTCCACCACTCCAAATCTCTCTGCAAAAAACGAACACATAAAACATAAGGATAAAATGAAGAACCCCAAAAGGATCGATCTTTTTTTCGTCTTTCTCTCTCTCCCTCTCTAGAAAAAAATTGGCTCTTATATCATTTTCGCGTCTTTTTTTTTCTTCGTATTTCACACAAACTGAATTACTTAATTGGTAAATATCTAGACATCAACATAGACCAGTTATATCGTCAATCTGAAAGCTTTCAATCTGTATCAGAAACAGCTCCTACTACATACATTTAAACAATAATGTTAACATGAACAACGTCCAAGAACAAACACAGCCTACACAGCCAAATAACGATGATAAAAATAATAACATAGCATTGCAGCTTCAGAATGACAATTTCGATTCAGATATCCTTATAAGGTTAATAGCGTCACGAGGAATTCAACAAACAATAGACTTGCCAAACAATGTGTCCAAGACTCTGTGGGTGTTCGGAAGAAATTCTAATGTCGATATTCCTTTTGGTGTGAAAATCCCAAGATTGAGCGGCTCACATTTTAAAATATGGTATAAGAACCCAAAAGATGTATTAATACAAGACTTGTCGACCAATGGAACCTATCTTAATAATAAAAAATTACAGAAAAGTACAAATTATCTCTTGCAACTGGGTGATGAGATTTCTGTAGGAGTAGGTGTTCCTGAAGATACACTTCTGTTTATAGTTGTTTATCCGCCTCAAAGAACCTCAGATAATAATAATACCAATAATACACACAAGACTACTACTGAACCTCTCAAGGACACTTCAAATATTGCAAATGACCAAGAACTTCATATGATTCCCGATATTCACCAGAAGTACATTCTTAAAAATGAAGTCGTAGGTCAAGGTGCATTTGCACTGGTCAAAAAGGCTATAGAAAGAGATACAGGAGATACTTATGCAGTAAAAGTTATCTCCAAGAGAAAACTAGGAGCAGGAAATAGACAAAGTGTTCTTAGAGAAATTGATATTTTACTGAGGTTAGACCATCCGTATATCACAAGACTAAAAGATCATTATGAAGATGACACTTATTTTTATTTGGTTATGGAATTTGTGCCCGGTGGGGATCTTATGGATTACGTAGCAGCGCAGGGAAACATCCAAGAAGATGCAGCAAGAGAGATTCTTCGTCAAACCTTAAAAGCTATACACTACATTCACGATCTTGACATTCTGCATCGTGATTTGAAACCAGATAATATTTTGATCTCACAAGGCGATCCGATAGTGGTAAAACTTAGTGATTTCGGACTTGCGAAAATCACACCTCCTAATAATAATGTAGTCTTTGAAAGTGAAGAAGAACTTAAACCTGGTACTTTGTTGAAAACATTCTGTGGCACTTTGGCATATCTTGCCCCTGAGATCATAACAGGAAAATTAAGCTCCAAAATAAAAAAAAACAGAAGGTCATATTCCTCTTTAGTCGATATGTGGTCTCTTGGATGCCTTTGTTATGTGATTCTAACTGGTCATTTACCATTCAGTGGGAAAACTCAGGATCAACTCTTTAAAAGAATTAAACAAGGGGCGTATCATGATGCTCCATTACGAGAATATAAACTCTCCGAAAATGCAAAAGATTTTATAAATTGTTTACTTCAAACAGACCCTAGTTTGAGGCTAAGTGCCGCTGATGCATTAAATCATCCCTGGATTTTGGAAGGTGAAGATGTGGTCTGCAAGCTGTTGAGCTCTCAAAGCGTAAAAATGGGACGACTAGAATTGGAAGATAGCAGTGGCGATGAAGACGAAGAAGAAGAAGAAGAAGAAGAAGAAGAAGAAGAAGAAGAAGAAGAAGGAGATGATGATGATGGCGAGATTAATAACGACAATAAAAATGAAAAAGATGACGTCTTTTTTGATGAGGAAGCAAGCGTTTTGAATGACGTCCCAGATAGGGAGAAAAAGAAAAAGAAATTAGCTGATAATGGCATTGACACGCTCGAGCATCCAATCGAGCAACAAATTGAGTCCCCAATAGATAAATCAAACTTAATGGCACCAGAGGTGACTGCCACCACAGCAACAACAAATAACAACACAGAATCCTTCAAGAAATTCCAATCTCAACTTGTAGAAAAATTTGCCAACCCTGATGCCAATGGAAATGTTTTCATGAATAGCATGAAACACCCACAAAAAATAGACAATGCTCCTCCGGGTACTTCAATGACATTCGTCCCTTTAAAGCATAGTTTATTCAAAGAAAAAATTATTTATATCCCACAAAGCAACAAACCTTTCATGTTTGGTAGAAATAACGGTACCAATTTCATTATTAGAGATGCAAGAATTTCCAAGTTGCATTGTTCTATAATCAGAAAGAGACATCCTATTGCGGGCAACAGTTTTTTTGAGAGTCCAGCGCAAGGGTTAGATGATATTTGGTTGGTAGATTATAGTTCCAATGGTTGCCATATCAATGGTAAGAAAATTGGAAAAGGAAAAAAGGCACTTTTGCGAAATAATGATCAAATTTTGTTGTTCTTGGATTTCAAAAAAAAGGAGTTTTTGGGTTTCAAGATTGTAATCAATGATAAAACTGGTCTTTTCATTGATAAAAGTGAGAAACCATCCATTGTATGGACTTCTTCTAGAGAAGATGCAAAGAACAAACAACAAGTACAGAAGATTGCATTCAATAAAACAACCATTGAAAAACAAGATGATATGGATCATAATGTCGGTTCTAAAAAAAGAAAAGCGATTTTGGAGGAAACTGAGAATTTCCAAGTTAAGAAAAGAGCTTCTTTGAAGTTCACATAGAACATACGTTGCTCATCATAATATATTATAGAATAAATTGTTTTTATTATTATTATTAGAATCTAGTTAAAAATTGTAAGGCTGAATGAATTGGTTCAAATGTTGAAATTTTCAGCAGTAAATTGGCATATTGTCGAAAGGTTCCGTGCACTGTAGTCAGCATACTCATAGATATTTTTTTCCCATTTTCTTTTTCTTTATTTATTGGCCTTTCTCTTACTTTTTTCTTTTTTTTTTTTCTGTGTTGATGTTATTGAAAGTTCAATTGAGAATCTCGAGAAAGTCATAATATTTTGTTTAAGTGTACTGTTACTGCACATTTACTTGTATCAGGCAATATTTCATATTATTCACCGAATTAGACAACAATAAAACATATATTTAAAATGTCGGAAGCTGAAAAGAAGGTTGAAAAGCCAAGCGCTCTTGATACTACACCATCTGATTTACTTAACAGTTTAAACGATGCAGCTAAAGAACAACCGAAGAATGAAGAGACTAAGAAGGAAGAACCAAAAAATGAAGATGAAAAATCTAAAAAATTGGATTCCAATTTGATCAAATCTTCCTATGAAGTTGAAGTTAGATTAGCGAACATGCAAGCTGACCCCAATTCACCATTGCATTCAGTTAAATCTTTTGAAGAATTAGGATTATCTAAAGAATTATTGAAAGGTCTTTATTCTATGAACTTTTCCAAACCTTCCAAGATTCAAGAAAATGCCTTACCATTATTGATTAGAAATCCACCGCAAAATCTTATTGGCCAATCTCAGTCTGGTACTGGTAAAACTGCAGCTTTCAGTTTAAATATGTTAACCAGATGTGATCCATCAATTAACAAAACTCAATGTATTTGTTTATCCCCAGCTAGAGAGTTAGCTAAGCAAACTTTAGAAGTCATTCAGACTATGGGTAAATACACTAGCGTGACTTCTCAATTAATTGTCCCGGGATCTTATGAAAAGAATCAACAAATCACTGCAAATATCGTCGTTGGTACTCCAGGTACTATTGGTGATTTATTAAGACGTAAATTACTTAACACTTCCGAATTGAAAGTGTTTGTTTTAGATGAAGCTGATAACATGTTGGATGCTCAAGGATTGGGTGACCAATCTGTCAAAATCAAGAAATTATTACCTAATAATATTCAAATTGTGTTATTCTCCGCCACTTTCCCAGAAAAAGTTAAGAAGTTTGCTATAAAATTTGTTCCTAATGCCAATATTTTAGAGTTGAAACAAGAAGAATTAAATGTTGATGCAATTAAACAGCTTTGGATGGATTGTGATAGCGAAGCCCAAAAAACTGAAATTTTGAGTGAACTTTATAATATTCTTACAGTTGGCTCATCCATTATTTTCACAGCAACTAAAAATACGGCTAACGAATTATATACAAGATTGAAAGAAGATGGCCATGAAGTTTCATTATTACATTCCGATTTACCTCCAGATATGAGAGATAAATTAATGGATCAATTTAAAGAAGGTAAGTCTAAGGTCTTAATTACAACTAACGTGTTAGCTAGAGGTATTGATATTCCATCCGTTTCTATGGTGGTTAACTATGACTTACCAACTACTAGAGATGGTAAAGCTGACCCATCTACCTATTTGCATCGAATTGGTAGAACTGGTAGATTCGGTAGAGTTGGTGTCTCCATAAGTTTTGTTCATGACAAAAAATCTTTCAAGATCTTACAAGATATCATTGACTATTTTGGTGAAATCAAGATCACCAAAGTTCCAACCGATGATATTGATGAAATTGAAGCAATTTTTAATAAGGTGGTAAAAGGTGATGCCGATCTGAAATGATTTCATTTATCTAAAAATAGGTAGATCCTTTTTTCGCTTAGTATACGCATATATATAAAGTATATACGAAATTACAATAAATATATTACTTTGTTTTAAAAACTAAATCAACCTAAACTGTAATTTACGAAGTGTTCGGCAAACAGATGATAATATATAGTTGACTGAAATCTATTTGATGTAATATATGCTCTATGATGATAATGATAATAAATAAATAATAATAATGAAAAGGAATGTTTATAGATATTGTTCCGTGTGATTTTTGTGGAAGTGAATGAAAATGGATTTATGGAAATTGATGACGATTCAAGGGGATTTGCTGACTAGTTGTAAGAAGTTTCAGTGTCTATGTAGTTATTAGTTTGGACATCATCATAGTACTTGTTGCTAAGACTTAACCCATTAGCGGCGCTACTTACACTAAATTCAAAATCTTCAGCAGTGATAATATCCCAGTATTTGTAAAGCATCATAATTGCAAAGGCATTAGATACAGTGCCAAAAAATAAACCGTCAATGTAATGATTACAACCTCTGCAAATTATATCGCTTAAAACGTAAACTATCACTTGACCTAATACGAAAAAACCAAATGACATGATTAAAGCACCTAACGCCCAAAGATTATCCAAAACATATAAACAAAGCACCACTTGAGACACAACATAACAGAACAACCAAATGGCATTCACAAGGTATAAAACAATGAATAATCCCAATGTGCTATTATTTGGTGGAGTATTATTGAAAGTCACCACGGATAAAACAAACGAAAGAGCAAAAAATCCTAAAGATGAAATTTGCAAAGCCAAGACAGAAATTCTTTTACCATCTTCCCATATTTCAAATCCCAATAACCCATTTATCATTAAAGACCAACAACAAGCGGATGAAAACCCATTTTGAACAGCCACCAAATATACATACGTATTAGAACCTGGTGGCGCCACCCCACAATCGTTAATAATAGAGAAGCAAATCAATATGAAGACACAAGTAAAGAAGAACATCATCTCTTGTCTTCCAATGGCTGTAAATTTACTTTTGATGTTGAATAATATCAACATGATAAGAACCAATACACCTATATTTACTATAGAGTTACCCACTTGGAAAATGACTGTATTTGCAACATCAATACTTCTGGAGTAGCACTTTGGAATGATACCCACTTGGAAAATATTATCATAAGAAGGAACCAAGGCACATAAAGGAATAGACGCCTGTCCACAAATACTTGTGAAATTTCCGAACGTCATTTTTTGATATGATTGAAGGGATGGAAATATGATTTATAAATTTCTATTTAGATGAAAAGTTTCAACTTTGCAGATCAGAATAAATCAAGTAAAGACCAAATAAAATGGGACTGGTTGAGGTATGGTTTGAAGAATAAATATGTGAATCAAATAGATCTTAACACTTTTCCGGAATGATTGTTCTCTTTCTTTTTTCTTTTTTTTTTTTTTTTTCCCATATTTCCTTAATTATTTACTGCGGTAACAGAAGAAAAATCTGAAAAAAATTACAATACGACAGAAAGATATTTTTAGAATGCGAGTCACGGGTTCTATGGGGCTGATGAATCTGGTAGAATAGAATAAGCCTACAGCTCTCCAAGTAAATGAATCACGATCAATCAAAATAAAATAATATAAAGTAAACTATATATGACCAAAAATAACAATAAAATAAATAATGAGAATTTTGTTCTTATTCTAAATCTGAGATGTCACTCTTGTTGATCTCTTCGTATGATTCACTTAGTTTATCACTGAATTTAGATGATAGTGTATCAGAATCATACTCCTTGTCATCAATATGAGAGAAAAAATCAACATTATTTAAGCTATCTGAAAAAGAAATACCTCTACTACGCTCTCTTGTATGTTTGATTGGTTTAGCAGAATTTTGATGCTTGCTACTGCCATTTTCATAAAATTCATCGAAATCTTTGAATAACTCAGGACCTAATTTGTCAATTGTTTCTGAGACTTCTTGACTTAATCTTTCACGATATTGTTTGAGTTTAATAATAGATTTAGAACTAATCAATTGAATGAACAAAGGCGGAAATGACTTAAAAATATCCATACCGGCTTCGCCAATTCTATAGGCACAGTATGTGGTGAGCACTAACAATAAATAACAAAGAACAAACAAAAGTAATGGATTTCTGACATACAATAGATCGTAAGCTCTTATAAGCTTCACACCAATTATAGAGTAGCCCGTGTAAAAAATTGGAGCAGTGACGAGTGCCGTGATAACTTTCCATGATGCAACAACATCTTTGGCCTTCACTTTAACAGTAGATGCAGCTAATGCTTCTCTTTGTTTTTTTGCCGAATAATATCTAACACTGAGAAAAACCGGTAAGAATAAAGTAATACCAGGAAAACTTAACACCAAGAAAAAAAGTAATTTACCCAATCTTGCAACCAATGTTTTCAATGCACGAATTTTGTTAGTATTAATAGATTGTGTTTGAATTTGACGATCGCTTAATCCCATAAGATAAATAAGGTGATTATAATCTTGCACCGATTTGAACAACTTTTGTATGTCTTGACGCTTCAGAAAATGCTTATATCCAATAAGTAGTCTTCTATTAACCTCGTTCACAGTCGCTAAAGACATTTCGTAATTATCATCAAGTCCGGATTTATACAATCTTCTAATAGCTTGTATTGTACGTAAAGTTTCACGATCAGGAGCTTGAATAATTACAGATTGTAGAGACAGTTTAATCACATTCAATAAGTTATCAACAGATCCTCTTGGATCTTTAATGTAGTTTTCTCCATCTTGTTTGCGAACCACCACAGGCTTACCAAATTCAAGAACGGCTCTAGATCTAAACTTGTTAGGATGGAAATAATACAAGCCAGTTGGCACAATCGTGATCTCTGCATCTGGATCCATATCATCGTGTGTGATTGCGGCTATTGACCCAAGAGCCATGATAGCCACACCAGGTTTTAGAGGTAATAATTCTGTACGATCATGGGATCCACCTTCTGGAAAAATGGCTATCATGCCTTTGTGATACAAATGATTGAAAACATTTTGGAAAGTTTTATTAGTATCGACTTTCGAACAATACTTAAAAGTAACGCCTTCTTCATTTAATAAGGATTCTACAGCTTTTGATTTATTGATTGGTTTAGCCAAAATTAGCTCTGTATCGCTAATAATATTTTTTATTTTAAAGGATCCTACTCCATCGCCTAATCCTATTATTCCTGCTGGTTCAAAATTAGTAAATTTAGTTCCTTTACCATAAATCTTAGTCACTGAGTCATTACATATATTTTCTTCTTTGATGTAAATTTTACCATCTTTAACCGTCTTCAAGTTATCTTGAGCCCTTGCAACAGGAATAGATTCTGTCATTCTCGCAAACCAGCCAATGATTGATTTTTTATATGATGATTCTGCAATGATTCCACTGATGTTTCTACCCAATTGTTGTTTAATAGGAACATAAACCACACATCCATCAACGAATTGATTAGAATGTGGAGCACAGACCAAAATAACTGGACCTTTCTTTGGAACATTGTGTATGCCTATAATTTCTACTTCTCTGAAGAATATATGGGTTATAATATACATCACAACAATAATCAAATTGTAAAAGAAATTCGTAATGGTTAATTCATTTTCATTGACAGGTGTTTTACTAGATGTAATTTTAGGTATGTGGGCGTGTAAATTTGTTCCACCCTTCTCTTTCTCAGCTGTTTCATCTGAAACCATAATCTTAACACGATTGTATGATACTTTTCGTTGTTTTGTTGTAATTGGTATCAATTGAGAATAAATTTACTATTCTCTTATCTGGGATTCATGTGTCAAATAAAGGAAGTTGACCAGAAAAAAAAAATTGTCTGTAAGGAAACTGTAACAAAAAATATATTGGAATTTTGGAAGAAAGGGAAAAAAAAAAATGCATATGAGCACTGTCGGATAAGTATTCTATGCGGAATTTGAAACCAGACTACATACGATAATGCTTTCAATTTATCGACTAAACTGGTCATCACTGTTGTCTTCGGGAGAATACAGCAAATAGATACAAAGTTATATATTTACTTATTCCGAATTGTCTGATAGAGGGAATAAAGGAAAATCAAGGAAATTTGCTTTGAAATTACTGATAAAAATAGTAAGAAGAAAGCAATATGACAAACATACAGTCCAACTTTTACTATGTTGAACTCAACACGCCATATGAAGAATTGAAACCATCGCCAAAACAAAATCTAATAGAATTGTATAACCTTGATGATATAGCAAATTCGGTGGCTCGTGTGAATCCAGATGGATCAAAAGGGATAAAGTTGAGAAAATCATATAAATCACATATCACAGACTTGCCTGGTAAATATACAAATTTGCCAGAAGGTGAGGATGTCAGCAATATAGTATTCAAAGAACATCACCCGCAGGACGATTCAGAGCAATCCAATAAAAAAGAAATCAAGCAGTTTGACATGAACTTTCTCCTAGATGTGTTGAAGTTTGATAAATCTCCTGGGGCAGGTATACCTGATTTTAATCCTGTTGATTTGGCGGTCAGCGATACTTCCAAGGGAAATTCTGCCACATTGAATGGTGATGGAGAAAGCAAAAAGAGAAAAAAGAAGGAGCTCTCTGGTGATGATAAACGTCGCAAACTTAGTGCCTGATGAGGTTAGGATATGGTTTTACAGTTGAGTGTATAATATTTAATAAATAGAAGTTTTAATGAGCTATGTGTGGATACTTCATGAATCTTTACAAGTCAAATTAATATTAATATTAAAGCTATTATTATTAAATATTGTATTTATTCTATTGTAACTTGTTTGATCACCTATTTGAGGAACTTTTGCAAAACGAAATCATCAGTAACATCTTTGTAAGAGTATCTTAAATCAGCCAAGAACTTCTCAAGTTCTCCATTATTCTCTTTTGGAACATCAAGACCCACCAATACATTTCCAACATCTTGTCCAAGATTCCTGTAATGGAAAAGGGTTAAGTTCCATCTATTCTTCAAATGAGCTAAGAAAGTGGTTAAAGCACCCGGCTTTTCAGGAAATGAGAAGCTAAAAATTTTCTCATTTGGTAAATCAGCATTACCACCAACCAAGTATCTACCATGCAATTTAGCAACCTCATTTTCACTGATATCAACAGCTTCAAATCCCATGTTACTCAATTTTTTGATAATTTCGTGGACTTCTTTATCACGGTCATTAATAGTAAATGATGTGTAAATGTAAGCATTGTTCAATTTTCTACCGCCGAGCTGTGCATTCTTTTGTGAGTATCTGTAAGAGAATTCAGTGACAGATCTTGGATGGATAACACTTTGCAATTTAGAAAAAGAACCTGGAACATCTGGAATAGAAACAAGCATAAAAACTTCTTTACCTTCACCGAGAACAGCTCTCTCAGCAACGAATCTTAATCTGTCAAAGTTCATATTGGCACCAGATAAAACTGACACATATGAGTTTTTGCTATGATCAATTTCTGGATGGCTTGCAACATATTTTTTAATACCTGCCACAGCCATAGCACCACTTGGCTCCACGATAGATCTAGTATCTTCAAATATATCCTTGATACCAGCACTGATTTCATCAGTGTTAACAAGAATGATCTCATCAACGTATCTCTGACACACTCTAAAAGCTTCTTTACCAACAACCCTAACAGCAGTACCATCAGCAAAGCAACCTACAGAATCCAAAGCAACAATCTTACCAGCTTCTAGAGAAGCTTTCATGGACGCGGCGTCATACGTTTCAACACCGATGACTTTGATATGTGGCGCAATTCTCTTAAGGTATGCAGCGACACCTGAAATCATACCACCACCACCAACTGCGCAAAATACAGCAGTAATCTTGTTTGAACTTATTTGACGAAGAATTTCCATGGCAATAGTACCTTGGCCTGCGATAACGTACGGGTGATCAAACGGTGGAATGTTGACTAATCCCTCTTGAACCTCCAATCTTTTACACTCTTCCTTAGCAGCATCAAAATCATCCCCAAATAGCACAACATTAGCACCCAATCTTCTAACATTCTTAAATTTGATCTCAGGTGTGGCCAATGGCATCACAATAGTAGCATCAATGCCTAATTTTTTAGCACTGAAGGCTACACCTTGCGCATGATTGCCTGCAGAACATGCAATAATACCCCTCTGTTTCTGTTCAGAAGTTAAGTTGCCAATCATATTGGCAGCACCTCTAAGTTTAAAAGAAAAAACCGGTGTCATATCTTCCCGTTTCAAATAGACATTGGTATTCAATTTGGCACCCAAAGATACAGCTTCACTTACTGGTGTCTCCTGAATGAAATCGTAAACTTTTGATGTAAGAATAAGCTTTACATAATCTGGAGTTCCATCCGCAAATTTATCACTTTTTTTCAAATCTGCGAATAATAAGTTGTTACTAGCAGTAGCGGTACTGCTACTGTATCTGGTAAAGCTATATGTGAAGCTCGAGACTGGCTTCAACAGCTTTGACAATCTGCTAGATGCTGTTTTATATGTAAACATTATCGTGATTGTTTGTGGTTTTTTATCAGACGATGACTATACTGACTCAATCCAAGAAAACTAGAAGAATACTCAATTGTTTTCGATAGAATAAAATAGTAATATATAATGAATTAATTGTGAGTATTTCCAATATTATTTTTCAATCTTTTTTTTTTATTTTTTGTCTTAGGTGATCTTTTTCCAAGCTTTTACTCACTTTTTTTTATCTTTCTCTCTATAAATTTCATGCAGCTTATCAAATTCCTTTCTTTTTTTTTTTTGTTTTCAGCTAGCCGCAACCGGTGTATGAATTGACTCTTAGCACTAATAACCGGGCCTGAATAAATGAAATATCGAACAAAAAACAAAGATTTTGCAAAAAAATAATAATAGTAATGTTGACTCAAAAGCAGATAAGATAAAGTTTTACAATAAATTTGATATGGGATATTTATAACATATACACCTGAATTATTATTCTTTGGTTTTGATTTCATATTTGGTATTTATAGATATTTAATAATAAATTTTATTAGACAAATATTGGAATGCAGCCGGGCATTGAATAAAAAAAAACCGTCTATTCATTATTAATTAAATTAGATATCAGATTCTTCACATTTGCAGTATTCTCGACCAGATTTTTTTTCAGTTGCTGATCAAATGGAGTACTTATATTGTCAGATCTACCGCCATTTCTACCAATGGGTATTCCAGGAAGTGCAACACTTTTATAAAAATTAGGTGTTGAATTCATTCTATTATTCGAACTGTGAGAATTATTCGACGATAAATCATGGTGACTGGCTGAAAAATTACCTAAAGAAGATGGTGGATACATTGGATGATGATGTATTACTGGTGAACTCATATTACTTTTCCCCTGAAATGAGTTGTTGTAAATGGATTGTGGGTTTGCCAAATATGAAGAAGTAGTCAAAGTAGAAGCTCCAGTATTATGTAAGTTGAAAGGTTTTCCGTTTTGATAGTAATTGCTTACAGGAATTGCTTGATAGTTATGCGGATTATAATTGAAATCATGTACATGATTCACATTGATATTTGCATTTTTAGTGTAATTGTTGTTCAAAGGTGATTGGAATGATGAAGAATGTGGATTTTGAAATCTATAATTACCCATTGGATCATTACCAATATATGCGTTTTGGATGCTACTATTTGTATTCTGAACATGATATCCTTGAATTGGATTATTAATCATCATGTTGTTATCAGTCGAATTCAAAATCTGATGACCCAAATTTAAACTTCTATAAATCTCAGCCATCGAAATTTGTATATTGTGAATCAAGTTTCCAAGCAAACTGTTATTTTCAGGCAGATAGTTACTACTGGTTTGCAAAGAATAATTTTTACCAATATCGATAAACTTGATCCAAGTTATGAACAATTTTTCAATACTTCTCAAATAGAAATAAAGTGACAAATCATCTGAGGTTTCAGCATCCAAAAGTTTCTCTGCTTTAAACAGATCTGCAGTTACCTTAACACCTTGGTCGTTACCAATATTCTGTTGCTGAATTACAAAGTTCATAATATATGGATCATCATTCAAATCAATGCCCATTTCATTGATCAAATAAAAAATGGATTGTGTGATCGGAGAATTTATAATATTTTCAACATCTGGATTGATCTTCTTTACCTTTTGTCTCTTGGTTGAATCTTCAGACTCGTTATTACCGCTAATATGACTGTTAATATTAACAACCGCGACTTCTTTTCTAAAACTGCAAAATATTTTAATTAAAACCAAGAAAGTCTCCACCAACAAATTGATAAAATTCTTTGGAAGCTTCAAAAAATATCTCAAAAAAATCAAGTTATTACATGGAATAGTACTGGAATTCGTAGTTATAAATCTAGAAAGCATATCTTGATTGGGATCTCCGTCAGATCTTTGGAGTCCTGGTTGTGATGAATAAATCAAATATCCAATAAATAGGATAGGTAATGAGGTCAAGCCCAAATTATTATTTACTACCATTTTGTGTTTCGCATTTTTCTCAAATAAGAATCCCAAAAGTTTACAAACTGTTATATTACTATCAGCTCCTTTAAGAATATCAAAGATAAAGCCAGAAAACAGAGAAAGATGAATTTCATTACTCTTGCTTCTATTATTATGATGATTTTCCATGGCAACATTATCATGAGTGTCATGCAGCTTATCATTCGAGGACATAAACCCTGAATTTGTAAATGTAAACTCTTTAATGGTGATATACAACAAATTCCAATAAGTTTCATGATTAGGAATAATAATGTAATCGATTAATAGATCCTGAATCAACTTCTTGTCACAATTTACTAGCACCCTTTTCTTTAATAATATGATATAATTATACATGTTGATCAAATCTTGATTAATATTATTGTTAACAATCATATTGGAAAAATTATTGATATTGAACATGTAACTTGAATTTGAATTGATAGTTGTTCTATTAACAATATTCAAATTAGGTTCATTAGGGGAATGAACACCATGCGACCGTGAACCAAAAGACGCAACATTATGAGAATGGCTAGCAGTGGCATTGGTAGCCACATGTGAAGAATAAGGTAAATTTTGGAACAAGGAAAATTCAGTGTTGTTGTTATTAAGAGTCTTAGCAATATTAGAAGATGTAGGCATACAAGAAGCTCCCTGATTCTCCAAAGTAAATCTTTGAAAATTTGAATTAGTATTCAAAGATTTGTTGGCTATAATGATGGAATTATGCATGACATTTTTATTTGGAAAAAGATTAGTGGATTCGTTGCAAACCAAGCATTGAAGCTCGTTGGATAAACCAAAAATTATGCAATTTTCTCGAAGAGTTAAATTCTTGAATGTGTTATTTGGGAAAATTGCACCAGAAAGTGCATTCATAGAATCTGTATGATTCAAAGCCACCATATTTTTCAACAAGCTTGGTGATTTGGATAATCCATTCAATGCATCTTTTAAAGTTTCATTCGAAAGAAAATCAATTCTCTTGTTAATATCAATGACATTGTTACCCTGTTTATTCACGGATTTGATCTTGGTTTCAGTTGACATCAAATGGTAATCGTTGTTGGTAGGCAAGATCTTATTTAAAAACAAGACATGAATTTTTGGAGGAGAAGTGTTAAAATACAAGGTATAACTGGACAAAATGGTGTAAATGTACCAGTAGTTGAACAACTCACTTTCAACGTAAGAATTCAAATTTCTTGAAGTAGCTTCAAGAGACAAAATCTCTGGTGGAACAGGTAGTGCATGTGACTTGTAATAATTGAGCGCACTCATAGAGATACTTCCATGAAGAGGGTTCTTAGCCGTAAGTGGATTGTGAACAAACTTGTTAGAAATTAGCAAATAGATGCACTCGTTGAGTGTTTTGAAAATCTTATGGATAGACACCGTATTGGGCTCTTCAAGGAAATGCAATTCCTGCAAGAAATTAAAAGCAATATACGCAAGAATCGTCAACGGCTCAATGATCTCTTCAGGCTGCAGAAGTTTCCTGGTGATCAAAATCCAGCAGGTGTTATAAAGCGAGATACAGTCGTAAAATTGGCCGGATTCAGCTGCACCAAACGAAAGCACTGCATGGAACAAAGCAGAATTGAATACCGAGTTGTTCTGAGATTTGGTGTACGAGCTTTTATTGGCTGTCGTGTTAGCAGACGCTGTCAAGGGCGTGGCTGAAAGGGTGAGAAGTTTGTTCAAATTCAAAACTATGGGGAACTTGATGTTGGAAACAGTGCCCCACGAGATCAAGTAGTTGGATATCTTTGAGCTGGAAACCAAAGGCTTGATGGGGAGCGCGAAGGAGTCCACCAAAGCGCCATTTCGGAGGTCCAATTTGGCAAACTTCTTGGCCAAGGTGAGCAACAATATAAGATTTCTCTCCGAGAGAGAGTAGAAATTGGACGACACGATGGTGCTGGACGATAGAGCTTCGTTCGCAGAGGATATCGAGGCTCTGCGCTTGGTGGCAGCGCCGATCTCGCCTGGGGTAGCATCAGCACTAGTCTTGATATCATCTGCAGTAAGAGCGGAAGCATGTTCGTCTTGCTGTTTCACATGCACCGGAGTGGAGTCCGAATTTACGGCAGTGCCTGCATTATTCCGCTTGTTGGCAATCTCCAGCACGGTGCTTTCGTCAGCCGGTAGTATCACTCTGCTGGTGTCGGTGTTGCTGATGTTGAACGGTACAACGATCTGGCTGGAGCCCGCTATCCTCTGAGGCTCGCGGGCACTGTTGCTGGGACTTCCGTCAGTGTGGGTCACCAGCGCTTGCTGATTCTCGTGCCCGTTTTCGGAAAAATTATTGTGTGGGGTAGAAGAAAATTGCGGTTTCTGCGAGGCGATGCACGCACCCTGCGCAGCAGTAGCATCCTTTGAAAAATCTCCACCGCTTAGGTTGTCAGGTGTTGCGGACCGCGGCGGCGACGTGGAGCTGGAGGAGGGGATGATGTTGATGAGCTTGGAGGTGTTGGACTCGTTGTGCACAGTGCGCAAATGGCGCTGGAGCAAGTCGCGTCTGACAAACTTGGAAAAGCATATGGAGCAGGAAAAGGGCTTTTCGTTGGTGTGAGATCTTTCGTGGCGGGACTTGTGCTCGGACCGCGAAAACGATTTCGCGCAGAACGAGCAGATGTAGCGACGGGCTGGGGGCATTGGGCTGGGTGGACAACGCTGCTGGCTATTATGGTAATCTGGGGAAATGGGGGAAGGCGTGAACTTAAACTGGGAGGAAGACACGTAGAACGGTGGATAGGTGGTCCTTATTGTTGGCGATTTCAGCACCTTGTGGTGTTCTGGTATGGTAGCTGTTCTGTAATAACTATATATTCTGTAATGAACAGCTGGAGCTTCTGTATCCAAATAGCTAGACGTTCTGTTTGTTTGCTGCTGGCTGGGGTGGTCAAAAAAGTCTTGCCTTGCTTTCTAGATTTGAATTTCTGGGGCTTGGAACGGAATCTATGGTGCTAGCTAGGGTTATTCAAGAAGAAAGAAAATATGGGAATGAAGTAAAACGAAAATGAAATGAAACACAACTAAATGGGCATAAAAATTAAAAAAAATAACAGCGATCATAAAGACATCACAGTAGTTTTATTTGTAATTTATTTATTTGGGTGTGGCAGCTTTTCCAGTATTTTGATTTCTAGTTTTCTTTATCTGGCTTTCCAGTATTGTTTTTTCTTCTTTTTTTTTTTTTCTCTTTTTTTTTTTTTTTTTTTTTTTTTTTTTTTTACTTTTTAGGAGTGCCCCTCCCAGGCTCCCTCAGCCATGGAGGTCCCGCTTTGCGACCCCGCCTTGCACCCCCAATTTCCCCTCCTCCGCACCTCGCACCCCTGTCAGTTTTCCGACAGTTTTGCTAAAAAGAACTGACTCTACGGTTATGGCACCTTTGGTCATCATTATTGCCAGCTACAAACATCACTGTTTAAAATACAACCGTTCATCTATATTACATTCCTTGCCGACAACAACAACAACAACAACAACATTATATATATATATAATTAAACGCAACATCTGCAACACATCAGCGCGTACGAGAGCCTGTCCTATACGCAATGCTGGATGGAGTTAACCAACAACAGGGCTAACAAGGTACTGCTGGCGATGACACGTACTAAAGCCAACTCACAACTGAAGATAGCTTCGAGAATAAAGAGACGCGTCGTCGCCGTAGGGAGCACAGTTGGTATTCTCACCAGCAGGCCCTGCAGCATTATAGCCGTTGTTGCTCTCGTTGGCAGCAGCATCGAATCGATCTTGCTGATCGTCCTCGTCCCCAGACAGTTCATCACCGCCAGGGTACCAATCTCTGGTGATAGCTCTGCGCGCGTCAGCTACCAGGTCCAGCAACCCCACAACATCGTACAACTCGAAAAACTCTGCGCTCTCAAATCGCTGCTTCGCCTTCTCTGACAAATGTGCTGCCCCACAGACCTGTAGCCGCCAAATCCTGCCGTTTTTGATAATCTTGCAAAGTGTATGGTCAAGCATCTGCAAAGCCGAGCTGTCAATGTATTTCATTCTGGAGAGGTCGATGATCATGTACAACACCAAATCGTGTTTCTCCGTGAGAAGCTTCATCAACCTCATTCTAAAGTCCTCAGTGTTAGTAAACGTTAAGGGCTCGGGCACCGTCACCAAAATCGTCGTATCTTCATCAAACAACTCCAACTGGATCCTTGATTGTGAACTGTCCTTGATCACCCTTAGCAAAGAATATCCACATCCCAAAGTGATCCCCAACTCAATCGAGGAAAAAAACGTGGCGGTAATTGTAATTAAAAAAGTAGCAATCTCGTTGTATCCGCTACACCGCCAATGGTATGCGATATTCAGTGGCGCTTCGTCCAACAAAGAAATACCTATAATCATCGATATCACCGAAAGCAAGCATTTGGGCAAATAATAAATCAGCGGTAACAAGTAAAGTGTCATCAACAAGGTTACTACACCCATAACTGCACCTGCCATCGTACTTTGTGCACCTGATATTAAATTCACTTTGGAACGACCATAACCCCCAAAAGACGGTAATGCTGCAAAACACGCCCCTACTAAATTTATCATCCCCAATGCTACCAACTCACGATCTGTAGATATCGATAAATCAAGATTCATGGCCATAGATTTGGATGCCGTAGTACTTTCAAAAAACCCAAGAATAGCTGTAACGTACCCTGAGCTCAATAAAATATAGAAAAAATCCTCTAAATGATACTTTTGAAACTTTTGCAATGGTAAACTAAATTTTACACTACCCGAACTTACTTCTCCCAATACTTCCACACCATATCTTGTATCAAGTTTCATCAAGTATGAGATAAATGTAGCTATTATTACAGTTACCAATATCTCAGGAAAGAATACAGTGAACCATGTCAAATGTTTGAATCTTTTTTTGTTTAACCTTTTCTTTAGCAATCTGGTACAGAAAATCATCAAGAAACAAATAACGCTAATACTCACCGTAGGTAAATGTGCGTCCTTTAAATGTCGAAATATAAATTTGATCTTATCCACAGGAGAATGATGATGACCAGGAAGCTTTTGAAATTCTTTCAGTAATTTCATTTGTTCTAATAATGCATTTATAATCATAACTAATCCAACACCGCTTATGAATCCGCTTAATAGAGATCCATTCAAGACATTTTCTAAAAACCCAAACTTGAGCAATCCTGCTCCTAGTAGTGCTCCACCAGAGACAGCACTTATAACCACAACTAAATCAGTCAGTGCTAATTCCTTATTATGTTTCATTATAGGTTCTACTGCTTGCCCTACAATTAAACTGATAGCACCTTCAGGTCCAACGATCATTTGTGGAACTGTACCAAAAATAAAATACACCAAAGGCAGTATAATCAACCCATAAAGACCACACGTAGGAGAAACGTGGGCCAAGGAAGTAGCATAACTTAAACACAAGGGGATTTGAAATGATGCCAACGAGATTCCCGCAATTATATCCTTGAAAAACTTCAACACCGTGTATTCTGGCCACCAGTCAAAAATTGGAAAGTAATATTTTATCAAGCCTTGTCTTGATAGATTTTCAATTTGTTCGTCAGAATCATCGTAGAAATATATGCTCAGAGAATTGTTCAACTTGTACAATGTGTTCTTCACGCTTTTTCCTATTCTGTTTAATACACCACGGTGATTATGTCGTTGCTGCTGTTGCTGATTTTGATACGCACTCTGAGAAAACAACACACTATCACTGCGCACACTAGAATTGTCTAGTATAGGAGTATTACTGCTGTTCATGTAATTGAAGATATCTCCAGTGTCGTGGTTAACAATGCTTCCATAATTAGCATATCCACTGTTACTTCCTCCATTTGCGTATGATCTAGAAGGAGATAAGTTTGATGTCAGAATCGCATTGGTATTATTATAAGATGATAGTAAAGGAATCCCCAATCTAGCATGCACAGGAGATCCAGAATCAGAGTTGCGAGGTGATCTCTTCAAAGGTAATGGAGAAGCAACTCTTCTTGGTATCGTGCTGCTGGAATTGTTCGTAGAAATAGGAGTTGTAGGAGCCATTCTCAAATTACCACCAATAACAGTGTTATTGTTACTGTGCCTTCTTGGACGAATCATCGTAACCTTGCTCTTGCCTGCAGTATTGATATTACCGCTTGAATTCAACTGCTCTTTGATTCTGTTAGTCGTGATATTCGGCGAAGTTTTAATAAAATTTGAGAGCAATGTGGAACTATCCTTGTCGTCCAAGAGAGAGATTTCGTTAGACAAAGGCGAAGAGCCAACGCTGGCATTAAATTTAGGAGTTGAAGGTGCAGAACGAGATTTTGTGTTTGGTCTGCTTCTGCTGACACCATTGTCGTACTGTTGCTGATTCAACGACGAGGCAGAAAGAGAATCAGAATTAAACAACTGAGGAACCTCATCCTCCGCTGGAAACTTTTTTTTCTTCAACTTTGAGGCTGCCAGCATTGTTGTCGGTCTATTGGAATCCGTCATGCGGTCGCCGTCACTAGCATTTCCAGGTTTTATCTCCAAATATTTGGCAACATGTGAATTAGAGTTAACAACCATCGCATTTGTAGTTTCTGGGGTGCTGATCAATAACTGTTTATAAGAAAATGGAGATGCCAATTAATATGAAGCTGGAATAGATACATGAGATGAAATATGAAATATGAAATATTGACCGGATTAGAAGGCATCAAATATCAAGTCGTCAATGATTAGAGCTTCGCATATTCAAAAAAAAAAAAAAAAAAAAAACGTTCCAAAAAGGGCTAAAAATTGAACTTATCGGGCAGTGCTCACAATCCTGATAATTCCCCTGTTTTCGGCTGACTTTTTTTTTGTGCAGTTTTTCTTTTGCTGTTTGATTACTGAGAAAGGAAGAACTAAATTACATCAATCAAAATAGAAAAAGAAAAGATAAACAAAGTGATTATTGATAGATATTTAATCCACCTATCAGCTTCCTGCTATCACTAAGCGTTAATTGTAGCCTTTTTAACTTCAGTGATCATCATATTCAATATCCTTGAGCAAAAATAAAACAAGATTGTGTACACTAGCGTTTATAATAAATGACCCTGCCATCTCCAAAGAACGATCATAAATATGCTTCGGTCGCGCCACATCTATCTGAATTCCACAAAATAATATCTTCGGACTTGACATCAGCATCCTTAAATGCTGGCAACAGCAATGCGATAGATACTTCTCCTTCCATGGTGCTCAATGATTCTAATAAACTACTCAATCGAAAACCGTCGTTTACTTCGTCATCAATCAACTCAAATATCTCACTAACACCCTCCACCATCGCCGATTTGCAGCATACCCTCATCTCTTCCAATGATCGCACAGAATTTGATACAATGCTTCAATCGTTGCTTAGAGCGTCTCAGGACTACAGCAAGGCTTTGTCCACTGTTTCTAAAGCGGCTTCTGAATTTGGGTTCGCTATGGAGAATCTTGCTAAGCTGAAAGGCTCCCAAGATCATTCCGATATGTTGTTAGCATGTTCGGGATTACATTTGTTGATATCGAATCATCATCAAGTGTTGTCCTGGACCATACAGGAAAACTTCTCAAAGAAATTTGAAACAGTTATCGACAAGTTCCAATACAAGTGCAAGGACAATGACGCGCTTCTCAATAGAGAGTTGAAAGATAGAATTAAGACCTTGAAAGTATTAGAAAAAGATAATTACCGGATTTCCAAATCGAAAAAGAGGAATCTTATCACGTATAAGGAAACTCTTCACAAGATTGACAATCAGATAGATTCCATAGATACATTGAAATTCAATTACTATGATTCTTTGGCAAAGCTTATTCTGGACACCAATTCTAAAATTGTAAAGTATGGCCAGGTGGTCTCGAAGGCAGAATTTGAAATTTATGAAAACATAGCTAGAAAGGGATGGACCGAAGGCAGTTCAAATGATTTAGTATCCAATTGTTCGGATCCTTTTGATCTTGACGCAGACGAAACGCCAAATGAAGACGATATTAGTTGTCGCTCATCCAAAAATGATGAATTGCTTAGTTCTTCCGAACACGAAGACATAGAAAACGCAATCGATCATTCAAACAGTACTGGTGATATAAGTATGTTTAAGAGACATGGCAATGATGTTATCTTCCATACAAAGATTGACGAGTCTGACATATCCAAATTACGAAGTATCCGAAACACCAAGGTCCGTTCACCATTTCTCCGTCAAATTAATACTAAGACATCGTCATTGCTACTTCATAGTGATATGTACAGTTCCAAGTCTCCAAAAACGCCATCTTTTAATAGCAGTAAGGCGCTAGAGTCTCCATTTGTAGCTTCACCAAAATCTGTTTATTCGCCTGGTACTCCGAAAAGTCCGGTAGTGGCTTCATCATCATTAGGCTTCAATGCATTATCAACGTCGCTGCCTGATAAAAGCATGATTAATGAATCAAAGAAAAATGGGTCCACCGTCAGCAATGATACGATAGAGGGCTTAAGAATTAATCTTGCAAAAGACGTAAATATTGAACATAGTGATAGTAGCACAGGGGATGCAAGCGGAAATGAAAACAACGAAGCTGACGATACAATTACCGGCCAAAACTCTCTTAGTGAGTCATCCAATATTGCCGATATAGGAACTGATGATGATGATGATAACTCGTTATCTTTGCCCAATGCGGTCACCTATTCGCCGGCTTGATCGTTTGCGTCGATTATAGCTGTATATAATATAGACCACAAAATCGATATAAATTCTTATTACATAAATTATCTTCTTTTTACTCTTTAGACGTTGCTGTTGATAATAAGAGTCTTTCGTAGTCAACGTTTGACACCTCGGTGGTGATGGGTTGAAAATAATTATTTAACACAAACAATGTATAGCCGCTGATAGATGCGGTAACGAACTGCTAGTAATGGGCAAATTGTTTTAGAAGCGGAAAGAATATTAAAAAAAAAAAAAAAAAAGTAAAATAATTTACGATTCCAAAAATCAAAAATTGAAATAAACAAATTCTAATCAAACCTTTTCCTTTATTTCCCCGTTCTTCTCTTATTATTATACAAGAAATATATATTGTTTTTGACAGACAATTTGAATGCAGAAATGCCCTCCACAGCTCCTAAACCTATTCCAATCACTTTATTATCCGGTTTCTTGGGAAGCGGTAAGACCACGTTATTGAAGTACATCTTGAATGAAAATCATGGATACAAAATTGCGGTGATCATTAATGATTTGGCTTCAGTTAACATCGATGCAAAGTTGATTGAAAATGAGAAAAATATTGCCATCAAACAGCAAAAAGAAACAATCGTTCAATTAGAAAATGGATGTGCTTGCTGTACCCTTAGATCCGACTTGGTTGAACAATTAATCAGTTTATCCAGTTCTGGTAAGTACGATTATATCATCATTGAAACTTCCGGTCTCAGTGAACCAATGGCTGTCGCTCAAACTTTTACTGAAAGTTACTCTAAAAAATTGGTTTCCACTTACATGAACCAACTTCAAATGATGAAAGCAGGCGAAGTCTCCATCGAAGAAATGACCTCCGAAACCAAGGAAGCATTTGCTCTTATTGAAAATGTTATAAAGTTAGGTGGTTTAAACAGAATTTCCAAATTGGATACTGCAGTCACCGTTGTTGATGCTTTCAACTTCTTAAATAATTATGAATCTTTTGAATTAGCTACTACCTCAGACGCAGAAGCTATGAACGAGATTAAAAATTCGTCTATCACAGATTTGCTTATTCAGCAAATCGAATTCGCCGACGTGATCCTCATTAATAAGATAAGTACTATTAAAAACAATAAAGAAGAAATCTTAAACAAGATTCTCAAGATTATCAATAGTTTGAATCCAAAAGCAAAAGTTTACCAGACTGATTACTGTAAGATTGATGACTTAAAATTAATCTTAAAAACTGGTTTATTCAGCTTCGAAAGAATTAAAAAGATGTCCAGTTGGATTGAATCTGTTGAGGGTTTAGTCGACACTTTTGGCCAAGATAAACTTGAGGAAGAACAAGATGATCATGGCCACGATCATAAATCTGGTGGTTGTTGTAGTAATGATCGCGAACAAAAATCTGGTGGCTGCTGTAGTGATGATAGTGGTCATAAATCTGGTGGATGTTGTGGTCATGATCATAACCATGATCACAAAAGCGATCATATCAAAAGATACGGTATTAACTCATTCATTTATAGTTCATGCAAACCTTTTCATCCAGGTAGATTAGATAGATTACTCAGAGATAAATATATGTTGATCAAGCAAGGGGAATTTGAGGAAGAGAATGATGAGGAAGAGAATGACAATGCAGGTAACTTTGAAATTATTGCTGATGAAGCAGGTGCGTCTTTGGGTGTTAAAAGATCCAATTCTGATTCGTCTAGCCCATTTAAAAAGGTTAAGGCTGATAATGAAAAAGAACCACCTTCACCATACCCTGACTTTACCATTCCATCACATGAAGAAATGGTTAAGAACAAAAAGCGTTCTATTTTCAAAGATGTTATTAGAATAAAGGGCTTTGTTTGGTTAGCCACAAGTATCCTTAGTAAATGTGAGTTGGGTGGTTCTGGTCAATTGATCAGATTCCAATCGTCCACTCCATGGTTGAACCAATTTACTTTACCATTCATGTTCCCATTAATTCAAGATTATAAAGAAATGAAAGCTCGAGGTAGTGACCCATCCAAGGAAACTGAGGATGAAGAAATCGATACTTCCAACGTTTTTCTTTCACCTGAAGAATTAACTAATTTATTATCTGGAACTAGCATGCCAAAAACTAAGACTGATGAAATCGTAGGTAACGATTTTGGTGATGCATCCAATGAAATTGTCTTTATTGGCTTCAACTTAGACAAGTTTTCAATTTCCAAAGAACTAGACTCATGTTTACTCACTGATGAAGAAATGAATTATTACAAATATGTAGTCTTAGATAAACTTGGTTTGTACAGAGCTCCAGATGGTGAAAATGCTAAAGCTTTAGAAAAAATAGGAAAACCAAAAACCTATCTTGAAGATTTAGAAGAATATGAACTTAACTATGAAGAAGAAGAAGTTGATATCATGCAAGTCGAAGATTTCTTATATGGTAAATTTGGTGATGATTATCCTCTTTTTATTTAATTTCTCTAAGAAAATAAATATAATGCTTGTGGGTTTATCTTTGTTTTTACGAGTAGAAAAGCTGTAAGAATATATAAAAATATTAAGATTTCAAATTCGTTTTCTGTCAAACGGGTAATTCAGTTATTTATTGAGTGAGTTTTAATTAAATTTACATACGGGATTATAAATCTAATTCAATTTCACCTTGAATAGTTTGAATATCAGAGTAGCAAGCTTTCAAAGGTGTCACACTAATATTACCATCAGTAACAACCTTACCGTCATTCAAGAAATTAGTTTCTTTAATACCATTGTGAATGTAATCGAAATCTGGTGCCCATTTGTATTGAATTGCATTCTTAGTAGTTATATCAATAATATCAGTGTTTGAATCACCTGCATCATTGGTCTTACTTGGATCTCTTTTTTCTTCTTTGAAAATAGAAATCCATCTGTTGTGCAAAATAGGGGCATACAATATCTTTGTGTTACCCTTTTGTAAAATTGAAGCTATCAAAGGAACATTAATGGAATAAAGGTCAACTTCGCAATTCCAGTTTTTGTACAAATAATCAATGAGTTTTACCGAAATCTCAGCAGCCTTCATTAGAATACTGTCTTCTGTATCTTTGTTAATATACCCGTATGAAAGACCAATTGCTTTCTTATTATGAATAGCGCCTTCCATAGCAGCACCAAGTGTCCCAGAAGAAAGAATATAGGCAGCTGTAGAGTTTTTACCAACATTAGGACCTGAAATCACTAAATCAACAGGGCCCTTCTCTTTATATAAATGATAAATGCCAATATCAGCACAAGAAGCTGGAGTACCATCAACCAACGCCCATTCCTTCAAATTACCTTTTTCGCTATAATCTTTGTTTGGTAAGGGAAATGGACCATTGAAGGAATTGGAGTTTTTGTTTGGATATATAAAAGAAGCAGTTAATTCTTTACCCGCGAAATGAGCTTTACTGATCCAGGAACGTTGAACGTCTGGCAAAACAATACTTAAATCCCAGTCGGTATGTTTGGAAATTGCATCAACAAAGAATCTGATGTACGGTGATGACACATCGTTCGGTGGGCCATCATCATTAGTTAAGAGGACATGCATTTTATTTATTATTACAATTTTTCTATTTTGCTTCTAATTTGTAATGTAATCTTTGCATTCTAGTTATTGATTAAACCGCTGGGAGAAAGATGAAACCACCGCTTTTGATGACAAAATACATATAAAATAAACATGTGTCTATATAAAGCATGTTCAAATATTGGATATTTGGGTGCTGAAGAAAAGAATTCCACAGTTTTACCTACACAATCCACGTGCGTATAAAACTTTGAGAAATTGTTAAGCAGAATAACAAAAAAAAAAATCAGGAAATGTTCTAACTAGCTTATAAGAAAATTTTTTTCTTCAAAAATCTGAAAAATTTCACATAATAATTAATATTAAAGAAGTCAGATAACATACTACGGGTGTTTGATATTGTATTATTTGCCTTAATTGGATACAACAGTGAAGCTTTTCACATATATTTATTTCAAGAATAGCCAAGAATGTTTAGTTCAGTTAGAAACAGATTTAATGTGCTTGCTAGCCAGCAGACAAGCTTTGTCAGACACGTTTCCTTATTATCAAGTTTAAAGCCAGATAAAAACTCGACAAAAACAACTAAAAGATTGGGTAGAGGTCCATCCAGTGGTCATGGTAAGACATCCTGTAGAGGTCAAAAAGGTCAAAAGGCCAGAGGTTCCGTTAAGTCATGGTTTGAAGGTGGTCAAACTCCTATTTTTAAATTATTTCCAAAGATAGGTTTCACTCCAGTGACATCTTTAAGCCTAACAGAACTTAACTTGAGCAGAATCCAAGATTTCTATCAATCAGGAAGATTAAATACGGATGAAGTCCTTACAATGAAGAAAATGAAAGATATAGGTTTGATTACTGGAAACATGAAAGATGGTGTCAAAATTTTGGGCCAAGGCAAAGAAGATTTCTCCGTTGCCAACTTAAAGGTTGAAGTTACTAGAGCGTCTGCTGATTCAATAAAAACTATTGAGAATATCGGTGGTGAAGTCACTCTCAGGTTTTTCAGCAAATTGAATTTGAGAAGTCATTTACGCCCTAATTGGTTTTTGAGAAAATACAACAGAATCCCATTAGAATCTAGACCAACAAAGAAGAAAGTAATTGATTATTATAGTAAAACTAGTAATGGCTATCTTGTGAAAGAAGATCATGAATTATTAAGAGTTAGAAAAAGTAGTTCTGTCAAAAAATCTACCAAGAAAACTGTTTCTTCCAACTTAGATCAAGAAATTAGCGCTATTAATAAAGAACTTACTAACACCGTTGCCCAAAATAAGAGTGGGGTTATTTCTGTTCATGATTTATAGGTTGTTGTTGTTTAAACAAGCTAATTATGTAATAACAAAGCAAACACAACGAGAAAATATTATCATTTGATAAATATTTATTATCTTGTACATATACTATAATACATATTAATTTATAAATTAATGAAAATCCTCAAAGTAAGCATTTGCTTCATCATTTTACTAGCTTATTTGAAAATAATACAATTTGTAAAAATTAATTTTAAATACAAATATACAAATATACAAATTTTTTGTCTCAATAATAATATCCATTTTCAATAAAATTCAACATATACTCATCAATGTGGGCAGTGGTATCATCAACATCATCGAAATACACATAGTTGCTATCGCTAGATGTTCTAGCAGGCGCAAGCTTATCTTCATTAGGCGTTTTCACAATATGATCGTCGAGTGAACCAATGGTTACATTAACTTGTCCAGATCCGTTAGCAGATGATGAATCATTGAAATCTTCTGTGTCTAAATTACTTTCCTTCAATGCCTCTTTAGCCGCTGCGGCATCTTCCACATCTTCAACTTGTGCTAGACCGTTAATATCACCACCATCTTTAAGAAGTAATTTATCCGAATTGCTATCAGATGCTTCCAGCCCAATTAAATCGGACAATGTCAATTTTCCAAAATAATCTGTAGTGAAATCACCATCCTGAATCACAACATTATCCAACCTTCTCTTATAGTTAGACTTCCTCATGATGTTCTCCTCAATGGTAAACTCGCTGACAAATCTGTAAATATGCACATCCCTGGTTTGTCCAATTCTATGGCATCTATCTTGACATTGTTTATCCATAGCAGGATTCCAATCATTATCATAGAAAATAACTGTATCTGCACCAGTTAAGTTGATACCTAAACCACCAGATCTGGTACTTAAAATAAAACATGTAATTCTAGGATCTCTATTGAATTTCTCTGTCAACAACTGTCTCTCTTCAATTTTAGTAGCCCCATCTAATCTAGAATATAAATATCCTAAGCTGTTTAAAAATATCTCTAGAATATCCAAAACCTTTGTCATTTGTGTAAAGATCAAAACTCTATGACCGCCACTTTTCAATTCATGTAATAGCTTCGCCAATTTTTGTAACTTACCAGAATCATATAAAAGTAAACTTTTATCAGGAAATTGAAGTGTCGACATGACCTGAAAATCATAATACGGATTTTCCACCAAAAGATTCGGATCTATTTCGCTCAACTGATCTGTTACTTTGCTATCAATTAATAAATTCTTAGCTTCCAAAATAACCACTGGTGGGACAAACATAGCAAAATTTGATAACATTGATTCTTTAGTTCCCAAAATCCTAGTACTCAAAGGTTTAATTAAATCATCCTCAAAACAATGTAATCCCTTTTTCGAATAAAATGATGAATCATTAAAGTAATTATCAACTGTCAAAATATCAATCAATGTCTTACCAAAAATAGGTTTCTTTTGACATTTCAAGTTATTGAGATAAATAGTATGGTTAAGTTTGGCCAAAGCCGATTTTTGATCTGTGTACTTAAGATATTTATAAAACTGCTCAATATCAATATAGTTTGGACTTATTTCCTCTGCTAATACTTTTTCTAGCTTAGTACATTCTTTTTTTAATTTACTTTCTGCATTTAAATGAATTAAGCTTTTTGCTTCTCTATTAGTAAGATCTGTTTCATTATTGGTAAACATTAAACCCAATAAATCCAAATCAATCTCGGATTGAACCAAATTTTTTAATATGTCCGGAATTTTTTCTTTATAATCTTTACAAATACTGTAATCAATGGAAAATGGTGATATAATAGGTCTGACTTCAAACAAATCTGGATGGTTGCAGACTTTTCGAAGTTGCATCAAACAATTTATAATAGATAGAAAGTTACCGCTAGCCAATGTATCTTTAGTCTGCGCTCTTGACATAAAATCATCATATAAATATCTTTGTCTTTTTGACAATTTACAAGTGACAATATGTTCATATTTTAAAGGCATTTGAGTCTCAACATCAGCTTTTAATCTTCTTAATAAGTACGGTCTCAACACTTTGTGAAGCTTATTAATTATTTCTTTAGTTTCGCGATCATTAGAATCATATCCTCCACCTTCAACAATCTTATCTACTGGTTTCCCAAACCACTGTTGAAAATTCTCAAGAGACGCAAACCCTTCAGGCATTTGACTGTTGCTACTAGAGGAAGGCATCAAAAAATATAACAAAGACCACAATTCTGCTAAATTGTTTTGCAATGGGGTACCTGTAACCAATAATCTTCTCTTTGTGTTAAAATTTAATAATGCTTGCCATCTGGTGGTTCTGAAATTTTTAATATTATGAGCCTCATCCAATATCATGTATTCCCATTTCTTTCTCTTAAATGCTTGTTGATCATGACACACAAGTTGATAAGATGTAATACAAACATGAAAAGCATCTGGGTTATTCCAACCTTTTCTTTTGTCTTTTCTTTGTTGTGGATTTCCGTAATAAGTCAAGACTTTAAATCCTGGAGCAAATCTCTTGAATTCCATTTCCCAGTTCAACATAACAGACGTAGGAACTACAATTAAGTGAGGACCCCATATATGTTTCTCGCATGCTAAATAGCTTAAAAGAGAAATTGTTTGAATGGTTTTCCCAAGACCCATTTCATCTGCTAAAATACCATTCGTGTTATTATTGTATAAACTGGCAAGCCAGTTTAATCCTTGTTTCTGATAAATACGTAATGTTCCTCTCAAAAGATGTGGAAGTGGTACATCCGGAATAGAAGCATCTTGGTCTTCTGGAGTTTGCTTCTTCGATTCGAAAACTTCGATGCTAGTATCATCGGATTTCATTTCAACATCACTATTATCATTAATAGAGTCTTCATTTTTTTTATCCGTATCAGATTTATCATCGGAATTGTCATGATTGGTCTCCGAATCAGAACTGCTTAATAATTCCTTAATTTCTACATCCTCATCATCATCCATTTCAGTCAAAGGCTTGCTAAAAAGGCTAGCTAACCCAACAGGTTCATCTTCTGATTCGTCACCATAGTCAGATGAAGCAATGTCTTCCTCGTCATCAGAATCTGTGATTTCTTCGTCACTATCAAGTAATGAATTATTATCCTCTTCAGGCTGTAACTTATCAAATTTTACTATGTCATCTTCTGTTAAAGCATTTGCATCTAACTGTGGACTTTGTTCTAGACCTACATTCTGTTGCACTTCACTTTCTAATCCTAATTTCAATTCATCTGAATCACCGTTATCTTCAGAGGTGGCATTTTCTCTTTCTTCTGGGTGGAATTCATCAGTCTCATCAATATCACTTCCGCTAACAAATTCCGTATCTTTGACTTGGTCTTTTGATATACCACCGATTGCATGACCAACTGCACGCAAGTTGCTATCTAATACCATTTGGTTCATTGTCTTTTTACTTTCCTCTATTTTCTCTAATTCCAATCTTCTATTCATAATGATCCTATAAGCCTTTTCCACATCTTTCCATCTTTTCTTTACTAAAAATGCTGTTGCTTTTGCCAATTTTTTTATGTGTCGCTGATGTTCACGAATCTCTCTATCTTTTTCGCCATCCAATTTTTTGAAATGGTTCTCTATCATCGTGGCAATTTTCTTACATCTTGCTATCTTTGCTTTGCTATTATCTTTATAGATTTTGGACATTCTGATGGCGTGTGCCATTAAATAATCATGATGGGTTGTGATGTTGACAAACGGATCATTGAAAGGCCTGAAATACTGATTTTTCTGTATCTTATGTGACACTGGATCTATTTCTAATACTCCGCAATCAAACAAAGATCTTAATTTTTTCACGAATTCTATTGATTTTGCGAGTCTTTTGGAATAGTCTTCTCCTGATAATTCATCATCTCTAAAACAGAAATATGAGTTCAAATAATCATTGAGTCCGTTGTACGTAGGATGCGGTATCTGAGATGGATGTGTTATAACAAAATCGTTTCTATTCACGCTTAACCTAATTCTTTTGATTCCTATCGATGAGCTTGGTAACGCAATATTTGAAGAACTTCTCTTTTTTCGAGCTACTGAGTAATCTTTCTGAGAGCCTCTTGGTCTAAGTCTTCTCCTAGACAGCACTGGTGAATCTTCCGCTGTCATGCTGAATCCCCAATTATGTTTTTCTGAAGGTACCAGAAGTGGCTATTATATTTTAAAAATACTTTTTCAGGATTATAATTTTTGCTGAATTTGGTTGTCTTTATCAAATAGCATCAACAGAAATAACAATTTGGAAATTTTGGTTTGATAATAATGACAAAAACAATAATAATAATATCAGATTTTTTTTTCTTTTCTTTCTTTCGTTCTTTCTTTCTTTTACAAAAGCGCGTCCTTTTTTATAGGCGTCTTCGCATCAGTGAGTCGCCTAGTGGCAAACGCAAAATCTTTATCGCGGATGATTTGGCTGACTGTGTATACAAAAAATACTGTAAATAGTCAATTCAAGCTTACAAATCTTGATAAGTTTTTTATCATATATGTCACAATAAGTGACAAATTAGAGAAGTAGCTTTCACAATACGATGAAAACGTTGGAGAAGAGCCCTATTAACAACCAGCCGAGGCTTGTTTCTTGCTTGAACAGATTATCGATTATAAAGTGCGGTGGTATTCTATTATTATTAGTCACATTTGGCTTTTTTATTGCAACTACCAATGACAAATCGTACCTTTTAAGCACGATAGAACCGGATATTATGGATGAACCATTTACATTATTCTCCGGTGGGGTTAATATGGGACCTCCAAACAAAAATCCCTCGCTCACTCCAAATAGGAAATATTTAAAGAAGGGTTACAAGGCAGCCATTGCTTCTGATGTGGAAATATGTTCAAATATGGGCGGGGAAATTCTTGAAAATTACAATGCTACCGCTGCTGATGCTTCCGTTACAGTAGCGCTATGTATAGGGCTTGTGAACTTGTTCAGCTCGGGTATTGGTGGCGGTGCCTTTATATTGTCGTCAAAGCATGACTCAGAGACTCTACTGAATCATATAATCAGCATCGACGCAAGAGAACAAGCACCGCTACTTGCGGATAAATTTATGTATAATGATACAAAATCAGTTGATGATCTAGTAGGAATAATGCATAACATAACTAGGGAGCAGCTTTTTACAGACTACTCGTCAAAATTCGGGGGTAAATCTGTGGGGATTCCCGGTGAATTAAAGGGCTTATATGAGCTTTATAAAACTCATGGCTCAGGTAATGTGTCTTGGAAAAACTTGATTATGCCAGTCGCTGACTTGGCCGAAAATGGTTGGAAAGTAAATGGAATGTTAGAAAGTATTATAAATCCATTTATTCCGCTACTATGTTTGGATTATAAAAAATGGTCTTTCTTCATAAAAAATATTAATGAAATTCAAAATTGTGAAGAAACTTTAGGTAAAAATAATAGATATTGTTTAAAAATGGCTGAATTCGTGAAAAGTGGCGACCACATTAGAAGACCTGACCTAGCTAAAACCTTTCTAATGATTGCAAATAATGGTAGTGATGCAATTTTCTATGATCCAGAAGGCCCAATAGTCAAAAGTTTGGTCAAAACAATTCAAGATAACAATGGTATAATCACTAAAAAAGATTTTCTGGCTTACAATGTCACTATTGAAAAACCGCATTCAAAAACATTTATGGACAGGTATGAAGTATTTGTGCCACATTCAAGTGCAAGTTCAGGTATTTCTCTACTTGGTGGATTAAACATTATGAATGAATTTTTCAAGAGCGCTGGCAAGAATTTTAATTTTGCAATAGGCGATGACTTAAAAGATGTTGCAACACATAGACTCGTAGAAGTGCTCAAATGGATGGGTGCTGCAAGAACAAAGTTGGGTGATATTCAAAATCATAACAGTGAAGACTACCAAAAGCTTCTAAAAAGAATCTCTGATATTCTTGGTGGAGAATGGGCTGAAAATTCTTTCAAAAAAATCAATGATAGCAAGACTTTGGATTCGTGGAAAGATTACAAACCAGAATTCATGCCGATTAATGATAATGGTACCGCTCACTTTTCTATCGTTGACCAATTTAATAATTCTGTGTCTATGACAACATCGGTGAATTTGGTTTTTGGATCCCTTGTCATCGACGGTGAATTTGGTATACTTCTAAATGACCAGATGGATGACTTTTCAGTTCCGACAGAAGGCAAAAATGCTTTTGACTTGACTCCTTCTATTTACAATTACATAGAACCTAATAAGCGTCCACTTTCATCTATGCTGCCGGTTATAGTATTTGATAAATTATCTGCCGATAATATTTTACTAAGTGATGAAACAGATTCAGTTCAAGGTATTCCACATTTACTTGTGGGTGCTGCTGGGGGAAGTAGAATTTACACTACAATTTTTCAAGCATTGGTTAGAAAATTGATGTATCAAATGCCTTTACTAGAAGTTGTTGCATACCCAAGACTACACCATCAGCTATTACCAGAAATTTTATATATGGAAAATTACACAGGTACCTCTTTCCAGGATAGTATGAAAGCCAAAGGACATAAGATCATGGTTACAGAATCAAAGTCTGTTATGAATGCTATCTCAAGAGAATACAATGAATGGTATGCAGTTAGTGACTGGTGGAGAAAACAAGGTTTAGCTTGGGCTATCTAGAGGTACTAGATATTCTCAGTTGTGTATTAATCTTTGAAAATTATCTAGTTTTACATCATTAGTCTTATTTTTCGCAAAAAACAAAAATCAGTTGAAACACTAACATTCTTTGCTTGATATTTCACACTAGTGAATTTACGTTACGTTAATCAAATATAAACGACTCGCTTCCCAAATGTTGAAGCTACTTATTTTTTGCAGCATAAATTACAACACAAATTACAATATTATATATATTTATTTTTTTAATCAACCTTTTTGTATTCTATCTTTCTCTGCGGTTATTTCCTATTTGAACGAAATGAGTAGCCGGAACAGCCTTTATCATTCACGTGCAAAAAAAAAAGGAAAAAAAAAACAAGTCAATCAAAAATGTCTAAGAAAGCTGGTTGTTTTTACTTAAGCATCCTATCAAACTTTGAATTTTTAACATGTTGACATAAACTCACAAGATAGACTCAAGAAATATGTTAAGATTTACAGTTAAAAATAGGCCGGCCAATGTCTTGTTTACGAAACCCGTTGGGTCATATTTGAATTTCATTCATGTAAATGGTATAACAATCGCAAGCAAAAAACGGTTAATCCATCAACAAAAACAGCAATATGAGCAAATAACACAGAGCCAACGTAAAAAATATATTGACTTTTTCCACCCTGAATCCAAATCCAAAAGAGTTAAAAGATACTTGAGTATTTCCGCATTGGTGGTAGCTTTAACTTGTGGAGCTTTATACTACATGTACTGGCCAAAACATACATTTACTAGTCCAGTAGCTAAGATTTTGAGAAAGGCGTTATGGGCAGAACTGAAAAAAGAAAAGTATAACTATGAAAAAGCTTTACAATTATACAAGGAAGCTCTTGACTTAATGATTGAACAAGATAAAGTTGGTGAATCGATAGATAAAGATATTGAACAGCTCTCGCTTAATGATGAATACACTGGTATTGAAATTAAAATTGGCGAAATGTACGAAAAATTGGGAAATTTCAAAGAGGCCAAAACATTGTATTATGAAATGAGTGACAGATATGACAAAGCTTTGAAAAGGTGCAAGAGCAAGAAGTTGAGACGACACTACGTTCAGAAAAAGTTGAGATTGATCTGTAAGATTTGCCAATTAAGCGAAAAAGATACATCCAAAGATTACCTTAGATTGCTCTGTTATACTAATCTAGTTATGGCTCAAAACGAATTATTGAAACAATTGAATGGTCTGGGTTACGAAAAACAAAATGTGTTCGATCCTCTGTCTCAAGTTGATAAACTCTTCTTAGTTACCGATCTTTTTAATAAGCGTCAAAGTCAGATTCCAAAGTTATTGATAAGGGTAACAGAGGAAGGTGATTATCAGACAAGATTATCTGTTAATGATGACGATGATGAAAGCAATCAAGTTGAAAAAATATTTGGCGATTTTAGAGATGAATTTTTCAACCTAAGAAACTTATATGTGTCAATTTGCACATCATACAGAGAAAGCAGTAGGGATATTTGGCTGTCAGCTACAGATATTCAGGTTAGTACAACAAATTGGATGATATCTGCGGGATGTGAGATCTCAGATCTAATGGATTCTTTGAACGAATGTGGAAGCTTGCTTTACATGAACGCAGAGTATATGGAATATTTGAATAGCAAGAACGGCAGCAAGAAAACAGATAGTCAAGAAGATTCATTGTCATTTAATTTTGAGTCTCAGAAAGAAAAGTTTCTCAATTCATCATTATCATACTATACAACTGTTTATAGGTTATATCAAAGTATTCCGCAATCTCCGGCCATTCCACTTAAGATTTCAATTAAGTCTTGGTTCACTAAAAAAGAGAAACCTATTCCAATTAAAGAACTACCTCAAATAATGGATTCTGTTGCATTAAGTCTATATTCCACTGGTATCATTTACATGAAGTTAGCCGCAGATACAAAAAATCTGGCAGATGCTTATACGTACTTGAAGAACTCCAAAGAGGTTTTCAATAGAGCAAGATATATTGGCCAGCAGAACTATGAGTTGTTAAGTATTTTGGATGAGGAAGAGTTAAAACTCAATGCCATTGCAAAATCAAAAACTATTGAGATATAATAAGATTTTTATAAAAACCAATCATATGCAAATAAACATAAGAATAAAAGAATTCTAGTTGAACATTTTGGTGAACCTTCTGTAAGGAAATAGCTTCATAATGCCATAAGCGTGAAATTGTTTGTTGTACCTTAAATACAAAGCAAAAAAAAAGTTGAAAAAGGTTCTTCCTTTATTTTTTTTTTAAAAAGAAAGAGCACCCATTTTGCAATCAAGTAAATAGTATAAGTATTCTAAAATCAAGCCAACCAAAGATCATTTAGTAAAATTAATGAGTAGTTGAGTTGTCTTTTTTTGTTCATTGAGTCAATATCACTATCAAAAACCGACAGTAAAAAAATTAGCTGTCAGAATTCGAATAGTCTACATTCATCGTTGCATGAAAAATTACCCCCACAAAAACCTTTTTTTTCTCGGTGAAAAAAAAAGATTATACGGTGACCTTACTAAGAAAAAACGGATAGATTTCATGAAAGTTCGCCAATAAAATGCCAAAAGGAGAATAAAGCATCGTGAAAACTCGTATATATTGTCGTACAATTAAAACTGCTCAAAATTAAACTATATAAACTGGCGTACATCCACATTTTTAGTTATGAACCAAAGAAATTGCCTGTCGAATGATCAATTTCTAAGCCTTATTTAATCCATCAGAACAGTTTTTTTAATCTTTCCATTTCTTATGTTGAAAAAAGTTTTTAAACCATTTGTTCAAGCAAAATATTTTGTTTGGGGTCAGCCACCGGCAAATCCAAAGGAAGCTCGTCTTCTTTTAAAGCTCGATTGTTTCATTTTATCTTTTGTGTGCTTAAATTATTGGATTAACTATGTTGACAGATCCAACTTCGCTAACGCATATGTTAGTGGTTTGAAGGAAGACTTAGGTTTGATCCTGGATCAATTCAATGTTGTTAATACCCTTTTCACCATCGGTTACATTGTTGGTATGATTCCTAATAACTTAGCGTTGTTGAAATTCAAACCAAGATACTGGCTCAGTTTCTGTTGTCTTGCATGGGGTTTATTATTGTTGGGAATGTACAGAGCTAAAACCTACAAACAGCTTATGGTTCTTCGATTTTTCCAAGCCATTTTTGAAAGTTCAACTTTCAGTGGTACTCATTTAATTTTGGGTTCTTGGTACACCGAGGATGAGCTTAACAAAAGAACTGCTGTATTCACTTGTAGTGGTTTGATTGGTAGCATTTTTTCGGGTTTCATGCAACTGGCAATTTTCAAAAATATGGATGGCTACAACGGATTGAGAGGTTGGCAATGGGCGTTCATCATAGATTTCATTATCACAATGGCTATTTGTATTTATGGATTTGTCTTCTTTCCAGATATTCCCGAAAAGGCTAATATGTTGATCTTTACAAAAGAGGAACAAGAATTAGCCATAATGAGAAAAAGAGACAGCTACAATAGTAACGCTTTCTCATGTTCTAATGATTCTTTGCTTGAAATAATGAAGAGCAAAGTTTTCATGAACTGGAAATGGTGGGCTTTTTGTATACTTTGGGCAATTCTGGGTGAAAATGAATCATATACCGTGAATTCTTTATATGCTCTTTGGTTAAAACACTTTGAGTACCCAGTTTCTGCTAGTACTAATTACCCGATGGGTATTTACGCTGTTGGTATAATCTCTACCTTTATGTGTTGTTGGTACGTGGACCTTACAAAGAAGCACCATCATGTTGCTATTTTCATTTTTGTAACTGGGATACTCTCTACTATATTATTGTTGGTCAATAAAACCAATCATTTCGCACTTGTTAGTGCTGCGTTTTATTTAAGTGGTACTTCATTTGCTGCACAGGCTGTCTTCTTCGCTTGGGCAAATGTGGTAACCCATGATTTTAGAGAAAGAGCAATCATTTTGGCTAGTATGAATATGTTTTCAAGTGCTATAAATGCATGGTGGTCAATTTTATTTTATAAGGCTACTTATGTTCCATTTTTTAGAAAGGGTAGTTACGCAATGATTGGAACTTTATGTGGAAGTTTGATTATGGCGCTTATTATTAGATTTTTGCAAAAAAGGCAGAAAAGAAGACAAACTAAGGCCTATTCTGAAAGTGAAGAAATTACCGAAAAGGGAGAACTAACTCTGTGAATATTGTAAATAGGTGGAAATACAATTCAGATTAATTGATTGAAGAATTTATATTAGGGTAGGTAAAGAAAAATATAGATTGTATATATGTATAGATCTTTTTTCCTAAAAAAAAAACAAAAAAATTCTCCTGATTTCTATTGATCAATCTTCGATAATTTTAAGACTCTTTGTAATTCATCGTCATTTTCTAAGTATTCATCATACGGGCTTGCAAGTGGCGCAGGAAAGCCTTCAGTGATAGACTTTTGCAACACACTTTCGAGATCTTCATCGTCCTTCTTATCGTCGTATTTCGTATTTATAACTTTGTTATCCTCTTCTTGAAATACAGATAAGTCTAGTGTTTTATATTTTAACTTTTTTTTTGTGGACTTTGCTAATTTCTTTGACTTTTTGGCCTTATCCAAACTGAGTTTCATCATTGCTTCATCAATAGTTGAATCACCTTTAATTTCCTCTTTTAAATTATCATTGGATAATAAGTCTTCAAAATTACTAAGCTGGTTTTCTGCATAAGTATTTGATGTTCCATTTGATGGATGTTGTAAACCTTGCATTGATAGTTCGAGAGCTAACTTTAAATCATCATCCATTTGGTAAAGAATACTATTCGCAGCATCTGTATTTCTACAACACTCGCTAGTGCCAGCTTCAAGCTGCATATCTTTATGTTTCAGTTCATTTTCACCTTCTTCAAAGTCATTTACTGGAAGCTTTTTCTTTCCTTTAGACCCTCTGATAATCTTTTCTGGTTCTTTTTTGAGAGAGTCTGAAGTTTCTAAATCCTTTGAAAAAAACCTAAATTTTTGTTTTGAAAGACCAAAGAATAGATTATTACCACCATCATCCTCATCTAATAACATACCTCTTCGATCATCTAATTTCGATAATTCTAAAGTCTTTTGAAGTTCTTCTTCATTTTCTACAAACTTTTGCTTCTGGAACGCCTCAGTCTTAGACCTCTCGATAATATCATTCAACTTCTCAACGTCGTCAGCAACCTCATTTATTGGATGCAAATTTTCAGGTATGGTATCAGCCATACTGTTACTTAAGGCAATAGCGAGCATTAATTCTTCGTCATCCTCATCGTTATCTACGCCGTTAAATCTGTCAGTCAATTTATTCACCAATTCCGTTTGTGCTCTGTTGTAATGGAATTCTTCCATTTGATCTTTAATGCTACGTGCTATTTCAGATTGTGCTACTTGTTTTGGATTCTTTACTTTTCTATTCTGTTTTTGTAATTGCAATGCTTCCTCGGATAATTGTAATGTATTTTTCATAACCACAGAATTCTCAAAAGATACTTGGAAATAAACCACTATATTGTCATATATTATAACTCCATTCATCAATATTGATTTCCAATTATAATTATCAAGATCTTGAGTATCCGAACTTCTTGTAAATACTGGGTATTGGAATAATTTGAATGCTGTCACAGGGACTAAAATAGCTTTGTTTATAATATTCTGACCGTCCGCGGTCTCTGAATTAATACTGACTTGATAAGGTAATAAAGCATGCAGACTAAGAAAACCTTTAGGAATTTTATCTTCAAATACATTAAGAATATTGCCGTTTAAAACATTGACAAAAGCAATCCATCCATTATAAGAACTCAAAACCATAATAGCGCTGTTCAAGTCAAATTTCAATATTGGAAATATTCCAAATGATTTATAAAAGTCATCAATTGGTTTTTCATAGACAAAGTCAGATAAAAATGAAGGTACCACCTTAATGACCAAAGTATTGTTTGAATATGATAATGAATCATCATTCGAGTTTTCCAAATTTCTATTAGAACATGAACTATAAATGACGATTTTACCAGATGAATACAATGCAATAAATAAAGGAGAATTATCGCCGGCGGAGTGGTACCTTGTGGTTAAGTTGCCATCTATTTTTTGTGTATTATTAATAATTTTAGTTTGAATGACAAATTCAGTTAATCGCTCCTTTGTCTTCTCACTTTCAAACCTCGTATCTAAAATTTCTTGATTATGTCCATCAAAATCCAATATAACGACATTCGAATTAGAAGTTACAAAGACTCTGCTGTTAGTGTAATCCACCTCCAAAAAAGATTTTTTATAAATTTGAAGTGGGCAAATAATTTTTGTGACAAAAAAATTTGGAGTTAATTCATCCATTAGATGAATTGATGTGTTATTGAACAATTCCCATAATAGCATAATATCATTTTTATTTGAATTTTCATCTGGAGCTATTCTCAAAACTTTATTGTTTATCATTTTGTAATTGGAGTCAAACCGTATCAACATATAATAATTATTAATAGATTGAATCACAATTATTCTCTTATAATCTGATTGAATTTTCAATATAGGTAAGCTTATATCTGTATTCAATCCTAATTGTTCGTGTGATATTAATGTGTTAATATCTACCTTATACAATGCATTCCTTGTATGCAAGTTCCATAAATATACTTGACCGAGCAAGTCACCGGTCATAAAATCTAAAGATAACGAACTTGGATCCTTTTGATTAACATTTAAAGAAGGATTATAATCGATGCAAGAAATGAGTAACTTCTTTCTAATCAATTTCAACATACTGGCATCATGCACCGAATTTGCATCAATTCTTGGTGCATTGATAAGTTCATGCCTATTTAAATACGAATCTGTAACCAATCTGCTTTCAGAATAACTGATATTTGAAGGAACATTATTATTTTCATTAAATTTCTTGACGAAAATATAACCTGAAGAAGTGCCTACAATCAACAAATTTTTACACAACTTTTCCACAGTAGCAATGTAGTTGAAACTATTAACTGAATTTTCTGTATCCGACTGCACTGGTAAGTTATCCAAAATTTCTGAATTGATAAAAGAGGATACTTGAACTGGATGTTTACCTTGTTTGAGACCCAACATGTTCATGTTGTGAGTAGTTGAACTATAAGCTATTAATTTATCATTGTAATACTCTGCATGAAAATCGTCAATTAGATAATTAGATTGAATCTTGTATGCGGAAGTTACAAAATGTGGATTCAATTTATGTAAATCTTTCAAAGTGGATGATTTCTTATTGTTTTTGTTAATATTAAGGAATTTCCTCAAATATGCAAATCTAATAAAAAATTCTGTTTTCCATAAAAAAGAGTTAGATAAAGATGGAAAAGAAACTAAAACTTTATTATTCTTCATTACTAAGTTTTCATGATTTATGGATGATTGATGCTTTGCATATTTCCTTTTACCTGGTAACGAACTGGCATCCACCGTATCTTCGATATGATGAAGTTTCTTTATAAATAAAATTCTCCAAATATAATCATTGTTGATAATATCATTGAAAAAGGGACTTATTGATGATATTGTTTGTAACGTAGACGTTTCTAAATAGCCAAAGATTTGAACCAATAATTCGGTAGGTAATGAATAGATGGTCTTCCTGGTAACACTATCCTGTTCACCACTCATCTCATTAAACTATCAAATATATTATTGCAGTTTCAGGAATAATCTTTTAAAAAGATCGAAAATAGTCAGTAATATTTCAGAAGCTATCTATACTTTTGAAATATCACCATCTTCATAAGAATAGTTTCATATATGACATATAGCGTTGATCCTGCCCACGCCCATGCAAACGGGCAAACAAATTTTCCAAATCGGACGCGCAACGCTTATAAATCCAATAATCCAATATCGTGTAAGATCACTCTTTCTTCTCCATGATTTACTGCAGCACTAGAACGACAATAGAAAATTTAATTAACTGATCATTCAACAAACATAATAATGACTTTATTGGCAGTTGGTCAGATAAGTTCGACCTCATCATTATCTACAAACCTTAACCAGGTATTAACACTCATCAATAAGGCAGTTAGCATCAAAGCAAAAGTGTTATTTCTTCCAGAAGCCAGTGATTATATTGCTAGATCTGCCAAGCATTCTCTTCAAATAGCAAAACCTATGAATCAATCTGTTTTTGTTTTGGGAATTCAAAAAAGGCTACTGGAGTTGAATAAATGTGGGAAATTTCTTAATGTTGTCATTGGTATTCATGAACCTGTGACTGACACTAAAAATGATAAGAAAAGGGTACAAAATTTATTGATCTACATCAACGAACAAGGTGAAATCATAAAAAAGTATCAAAAACTACATTTATTTGATGTAAATATTCCCAATGGTCCAATTTTGAAAGAATCAAATTCCGTAGAACCAGGCTCGGAGATTCTTAAACCTTTTGATACTCCTTTGGGAAAATTGGGAATGTGCATCTGTTATGATATCAGATTTCCAGAATTAGCAGTAAAGCAGCGTGATTTAGGCGCCGAAATTTTAACATATCCTAGCGCGTTTACTATGAAAACAGGTGCTGCTCACTGGGAATTATTGGGACGTGCAAGAGCTGTAGATTCGCAGAGCTATGTAATTATGCCTGCACAATCAGGTATTCATAACACGAGTATTGAAGATTTCATTGATGAAGCAACAGGAGAATTAAAGGTTCTAAAGGTTGATGCTGAAATACTGCAAAAAAGAATCAGTTATGGAAATTCTATGATCGTAGACCCTTGGGGAACTGTTGTAGCACAAGCCAGTGATGTTAATCAAGGAGAACCCATTTTGATTATTGCGGATATTGATTTATCGGTAGTGGAGAAAGTCAGAAAAGATATGCCTTTGAAAGAACATAGAAGACGTGATATTTTTAATATTTAAAATATTTAATTAATTTATTATTATCATCCTTAAAAGGTGATAACAATATACATGTGTAGGAAAATGTACTAGTATGCACGTATCATATTCTGCACCAAAATACGATTTTTCGCTTTCTTTTTTTTTTTTTTTTTTTTTTGATTCTTGTCTTTTCACGGATTTAATATAACATTTAATCTTGAGATAGTGATTCATCCAAAAGAACAATAAGAACGAATCTTTGACATTATTAAGTTATAAATATATTAACGTTCCTATTAATTTACGCAACATTAAGGATATTAATTGAAATGTCAAAGAAGACATCTGCGATCGTGCCAAAGAGTAAAAAGAAAGATATCTCATCACCTTATTCTGCTATAATTTTGATAGCAGGTGGGCAATCTAGTGGGAAAAAAACCGCATCCAAGTTGCTAAAATTACATTTAGAGAATTCATCAACCCTTAAAGAATTGATAGATGTGCAAATCATTGAATTGGACAATTACTTAACCGAAAAATATAGTGCTTGTGGAAATAATGGTTTAGAATCAGATTTGCGTAGTTATAGAAATGCGACGACTCCTCCTACAGATTCCGGACAATTGTCACCTAGCGTCACCTCGCCTACTATGACCTCAGCGTCATTCACTTATAATACGATCTCTCTACCTGATGCTAAATACGATTTCAAAAAATTGAAGAATCATATATCACAATTATCAGAAAATTATCGAGGATATGGGCTAAATGGCAAGAAAAAATTCCCTATTTTTATCGTCCATGGATTATATGCACTTTATGATCGACATCTCAACAATTCCAGTTCCATGAAAATTTTCATTGATATTGATGCAGATACAAGATTAGTTAGATGGATCAAGAGTGACACTTTGGAAAACCCTGGAAAACAAAGCTTGGAAGATTTAATTAATAATTATTTGAATTATTCAAGAGTGGAATTCAGTGAATTTATTCTGCCAACTAGAGATAATGCAGATATTATTTTGACACGTGGTGCTGAAGTGAATGACGTAGGTGTGAATTTGATCTCTGATGGGATCATACCTATAATATTAGATAAAATTAAGAGTTTGAGTATTCTTGAAAAATGGGATGAGAAGAAAGCCAATGGTATTAGTGAAGAAGAGGAAGGGGAATATGAAAGTAATAATGTTCCAACGAGTAGTAAAATTGTCGGTGGGGTTGCGACATTGAATATTAAAGCGGAAGAATTTGCTGGTCAAAGAAGTAGATATTATGATTTAAATTAAATTTGAATCTGGAAATATGGTTCACTTATAAATTATATATACTTTTAATAAAAACAAAGCTATGAAAATGTCTTAAATATTTCAAAATTAGTAAATTAGTATTAGTATTTCAAAAATATGTATCACATCAGATTCAACAGATACATAAAAAGCAGAAAAACACTAATATTTGCAACTAATAGTATTGAAAAAATAAATTGGAAAAAAACTCTTCTACCAAAAAAAATATATATAATATAAAGCAATATTCACCTAGTTGACTCGGTTGCCGAATAATCAAAACTATCTTGACTAGGAGATGCACCTTCCAACTGCCTAATCATAAAACTAGGATGTTGTCCTCTGTCCTGTAATTCTTTAAACACTTTAACAGGTTTCTCCTCAGGTCTCAAAATCCGTTCTTTATCACCATAACAAATCACAAGCACATAGTTTCTCCAATCAACATTGTTTATCTTATGTTTGATCATAGCCTTTTGAAGAACTTTATAGCAAGGATCATCATATTTGGCCTTCAATTGCTTCAAAGGTTCCGATTTTGGTAATGATGATGAAGAGTTTTGGAAATTGGATGAAGGTTTGTGTGAGAGAATTGGCGGGGTTGGATAGGTTGCGGAGTGTGGAGTTTGTAACGATGTTTGTGCAGCTTGATATGCAGATGGCGTGGCCACCGTGAGTGTGGGTTTCGGTTTCATTTTACTATTATTGTTGGAGATAGATGTCGTTGTAATAGTTGAAGAAGATGATGGTTTCTTAGAGAGTGGAACAGGCAACGGAGAATTTAAAGGACTTGATTCTACAACACTATCATATTTCATTTCAAAAGGAGGTTTCTTTGAGTCCAAGGAAGATGAGGAATGGATATCATGAAGAAATCTATTAGTACTATTAGTGGTAGAAGTGCCACTATTTCCATTTAATAATTCTAAACTTTTCTTATGCTTGATTTCGTGATCATCCATGATGCTACTATTGCTGTTCATAAATGTGGTGGAATCCATAGTATCATCAAAATAAGTATTATCTACATCATCTTCATAATCCGAGATGAAACTGGAATGGTCAGGAGTTGCCGAAATCATGCTATCATTAAAAGTGTCATTATTATTATTGCTGTTGATAGCTAGGCTCAGGCCGTCAAGAGAAAACCCAGCGGCATTATCCAATGGAGAAGATGCATTTTTTGGGTCTATATCGAGGAATCTTTTGTTAACCCTTGGAGTTGTAGCACCATTAGTATTGTTGAGATTATTATTGGAGCTCGGATAATAATGGCGAGAATTATGCGTATTACTATTACCTCTTACAGAGAATGAATTATTATCCATAGAGTGACCATTAAAATTAATACCTGAGAGAATCTTATCAGATACATTCATCAAATACCTTTCCATCATTCTTAAATTGTCATCCATAAGTGAAGAATTCGATATAGATTCTACGTATTCATCACTCTCATCATTTCCAAAAAGATCCATATGAGATTCTAGTAACAAATTGATGTGCTTTTTCAAGATCAATTTTGGCTTCAATTCTAAGATGTTCATGTCGGAAAAATGCAGCATCGTTAAAAATGGAAGCAAATCACCTGTGATATTATTTTCTATAAAAAAGCGAGAAACTTCTGTGTTTTTGTTTATTCTGGCAAGATCACTGATATTAGACACCCAAGTGTGTACCTCAAATTTGGACCATGTGTAAAATCTTCGGCTATTCTTCACTTTATCTTGATAACTTGGGGAAATTGGAGACTTACTAATGTTGCCAGCACCACCCGGAAAAGCAGCAGATGTGGCACTAAGTAGTTGTGGAACATTAAGTGTGCTATTAGCGTTATTATCTGTGGTGTTTCCATCGAAAACTTCGTCTTGTTCGTCAAATGCTTTGTCCTGGTCTGCGCTTCTGTTGCTTCCATTACTTCCGACACTGTTACTGAGTTTTGAAGAGGAGGACGGAGTGGCTGACCCTGTTGGTGTTCTCTTGTTGTTGAGAGGAATGCTGTTGCCATTGGTATCAATGTTGGCAGATGGATTACTATTGACTAATACATCGTAACTTGAAGTAGACTTGTTGTTGCTAGAGCTCAATATTAGAGACTCTGGTCGGTGGATGTTCTGTCTGTTCATTGTTGACAAGTGGTTTGCTGAGCTATTGATTGTTTTTGCTAACTGCTATAACCGAATCATGCTGGCCATGTCATAGCATGTATCAATTTTCTATGTAAGTAAAGCCTTCCGATTTGTTATTTTCTAAGATTACCAGCACACAACACGCAGAAAAGAAATAAGAAAAAAAAAGCACGTTCAACTTTCACGTGCGCGTCGGTGCTCGTATGCAGAGTGTGCTTCCGCGTGCTACTGTTACAAATGATAATGGACAAATATCCAATGTGTGCATACCATAACTGAGAGCTGTAGGAAACTAACGGTATTTGTAGCCTAGAGTAAGAATTGCGGTTTGCTATGGAGCATCATGAGTCTGCTGGAAGTGGTTCTTGTTGCACCGTCGCAAGAATCGGCTGGGAAGCAGTAGCAGTCTGAAGTACAGCAGGAACTAACTATATGTGCTTAGCATATTTTTGAATGGACAGCCCGTCCCGATTACTGTTCCTGTTCCTTAACATGTTGCCCGTATTCCTCGAGTATTTTTGAATTGCCGGGTTCTCATTGTAGTCAGCTATTTAAGAAGAATAACGACAAATCAACACTAAAGGAAACTAAAGAGAAAAAAAAAAAAATTAAAAAATTAAAATTGAAAAAAATAAAAGAAAACTGCAACAGATTGAGAACAGCACCATCCTATCTTGTTTGTTATATATATATATATATATAACCGGCCTTGGGCTACGCTACACACACACCTGAAGCTTGTCAATAGCAACGATAGACACACCGAGTTGTCACTCTTTGTGTCGGAAAACTGAATAGACCAGTAAGAAAACACTCTTGTGAACAACCGACGAAAAGAACTCCAAATGCTTGCTGAGCAACGCAGCATTGTTTTAACGCTTCGTTGTTATACTCTCTTGGTTATTATATATTATCTGGTTCAAGAGAGTGTGTGTGGGAGTATAATGTATTTTATCTGTTAAGGGTTTCGCGAACAGTTTCCCTAAGTTCAAACTCACACACATTGTCACCTCTGAGTAGTGTGAATTCCATTCGCATATGCTGCCCCGACAGTCTCCAGCTAAAACTTGTGAGTTCGAGTACGCGCAAAACCCTGTAATTCCGATTGCGAATTGCTTCGCCCCACCGAATTTATAAATAGACACAAAGTGACACAATTTATAAACGCGCGCGCTTTATTAATCTAGCGTTATTTTGATTCCATTAGGGATATCACGGATTTACGTTGCATCGCAATTGTTTGTGCAAACAAATAGCGTTGCAAATACACGTTATTACTGGTCCTACGACTACAGCGTTACTATACCGTTACCGTAAATTCAGCTACCAGTCCAATTCATATAAATAAAGAATGTCGTTTGGCCGCTTGGTGTATCCTGGCGGTGATACCATCAATTATCCCCAGATAAATATCTCAAACCACAACTACGGTCGATATTCCGACGTCTCATTTTACCGCAATTGTTATGCCTTGTCCTCGTCTTCTTCCCGTATCAAAAAAACCGACAATACCACCAAGGACACCAAAAATACAGCCCAGTTGGTTCGCAGCGCCGAGACTTTTCAACATCCAACTGAAACTGATGATAGCGACGACTGCAGTTGCACTGGCAATATTACTGACCCTAACAGTAGCCAGGAAAAGTTACCAGACGACACTGGCGGCGTTTCTGCTGGCATTACATGCAACAGCAATAACAGCACCACCCGGACAATCACCAAAACGTACCAGAAATACAGGACCTTGTTGCTGCTTCCCAAAAAGACTTCTTCCACTTCATTGGCAACCAACATTGTGCAGAGTTCGAGCTCGGTAGCCAATACCAGTACGCACAATATAATGACATTACCTGATGAAATCCTTCTGCTCATAATCCTGTTTATTTACGTCCAACTTCAAAATGAAAGCAGCGATGGCCAATCATTTTCATTTTTTAAGCTTCCTTTCAATCATGAGATCTACACAATGCTAACTAAAAACCATAATGATAAACTGAGCACCGTAAAAAAACCAGCAGGAAAAAACGTTTCATTTAGACTAATCAGTAGTTCTGCAAATCGACCAACAACAATATCACTAAATAATAACTATAGATCTTCCGTAGCCAACAATGATCTCATCAATGAGACCAGCAGCACTCTCAAACTTCAAAAAAAAATAGTAAGACCAATCATTCCAATTATCGAGTACAACAACCCAATATTCCAAAAAAAATTAATTAATTATATCAATACTATCTTGCAGAACTATAAAATGTCAGTCCAAAATTATACGAATTTCCCACATAAAACACTACTTTGTTTAATTTATACCAACAAAAGGTTTTATTCTTTGGTTATTCCATTTCTTTATCGTGACCTTCGATTTCGATCAAGCTACAGATTCTCCCAATTCGTGTCGACGATTCGCAAATTTCCAAGACTTGGGAGTTTTGTTCAACTGATCAATTTTGAAAATTTGGATAATTTGTATTATTTTGTAATTGACCAAAATGATAAGCAGAATGGATATATGCTTCTTTCAGAGCAAGAAAAAAATAAATTGGAACATTTAATCAATGACGATGTGTTTCAAGATACCTTTAATGGAACGTTTCCTAAAGAAATTGATATGTCACAAGTCCCGGTTACTAGAATAAATGTTAAAGAATACGTATCTACGAATAAGGATAAAAAACTACCAATTTTATTTATGCATGATGAAAGGCATAGCATTATTCCAAATCCTATCAACAATAATAATCTCATTGAACTAGGGGTGAAACCAAAACTTGCTATCTGTGGATGGAGAGAATGGAAGTTGAGAGATGACCCATTATACCAAACTTCTAAAGTCAGTGTTGATTGGGTAACACAAAATGTTAATAATGACATTTATGGACTCTTTCACGATTCTGGAATTTCAGTAACCGCTGATGGGATCAACAATAACAGTCATCATCATCATAATAGCGGATATTCAATGATGAGAAGTCGATCCTTAGATTCTTTGAATAACAGTCATAATATTGGTGAGGACTCAACAAGAAGGCAACAACAGCATAGAAGAGGATCAATTGGTAACCTTTCATTAATTTCAATAATCAGTTTAAGAACTTCCACTACTGCTGGTACCACAACGCCCAATTTAAGTATTTTTTCAAACTCAACTAATGGCAGCAGTATGAGTAGTTTTCTGTCCTTTGAGAATAATGACAATGAGTATGTTAGAGGTCGGAAAAAATTTGAAAAAAAGATGAGAAAGAAATTTAAGTTTAAGTTCGGGATGAGAAATAAGAGTAAAAAATTCATTAACAAATTAAGACATTTCTGTCTTGATCCAGATTCAAAACTGGTGGAATTTGATACAAAGTTGAATACTAAGGTCAATGCAGGTCAAAGGGCAGAAAATTTATCAAATATGACAACGCCTAGAAATAAGACTATAGATGTTTCTTCTAAAAACACCAAGAAATTATCATTCCACAATTATCCATTAAGAAATAAGTCATTAATGAAATATTCAGCTAAAGATATTCCACTAGGTCACATATTGCACATATTGGACATATGTCAAAACTTGAAAGAGATAAAATTTGACAAATTACTAATAGCTGATGATTATTTAATCAAATATGATTATGCTTCAAGATCAGGCTTTCCATTATTTGATTATTGCCACAATGGCGATATAACAGTAACTTCATATAGACCGTTGATTTCGGGTTCATTTTTTGAAGATTTTGAATTTGAGAATATCAACTCCGACAACAGTAATAATCAACTGGTAGATCATAACATCTATCTTTCAGATGTACAAAAATTCAACCATTGGAATGACGATAAACTAATCAAACTTAAAGTGAACGAGTGTATATTTTCTCGATTGAACAAATTGACACACTTGAGTTCCTTGAGTATGTCCAGGTTACGATGGATTACTACTGGGGACGTGGCTCAAATGTTAAAAGAAAGCAAATCGGTAAGACTTGGTGAATTGAAATGGGTGAATTTCAAGGACAGTGGAATGCAAAGAGAATTGAAATGGGCGGTTGAAGGCAGCGTGGAGTATATTTGGCGGAAGTTTTATAATGAGAGAGAGCAGGAAATGGTGAGGTTGTCAAGAAGGATTGGGAGAGAGTATTAGAACAAGCGAGCTATACGTGGATAGCCTTTTCTATAATAACACAGATAGCTCTAGAAGACGCACGTGATATATATATATATATATATATGTATGTTTTAAATGTATTGAAATATTTTTTTAAAAAAAAAGGTGAATCACTAATAACAATCATGGTAAACAGGATTGCTAGCCAACTACAATACAGAATCAGCTTCTTCTTTTTTTAACTTCAGCTTTAAAAAAAAAGGCAACCCTCTCTGGATACGTCAGTATTGAGTCATAAATGACTATTTGAACGAAATTACACTATTTTAGTTCTTATTGATTCGGAATTTCAACGTTTGTATTTATAATGAGCTATCCTCTATTTGTATACAAACAAAACATCAAAAGAATAAGTAAACGTGGGGATCTTATTTTACTTATTTCATACGGTAACGCGTGCTAGCCGGCCGGAAACCCAACAAAAACGTTTCCCTGTTGGAACCTGCCAGAAACTACGGCATGTGAAACCTAGAAAGAAAGTTTATTTTGTTTTCAGCGGGCATTATCAAAGAAGAAGCAAAAGAAAAAAAAACCAGGTATTAATATTAGAACAGAGTTTTAAAATCAAAACCAACCAGATGGCGTGGATATTATGGAAATCAAGATATATATATAAATCTCATATCAACATACTAACTATCGGTTCTCAGCCTGAAAATCAATTTTGTTCCCACAGGTTTTGATATCTAAATTTCATTTTCAACTGCCTAATATTTACTTTGTTATTACAAGACACTGTTGGCCATCAAATAGACCTAGACAAGTTAAGCTGAACTACGTCAACAATTAATTGATGCTCTCAGACAACCTGATACCCGAAAATACCAGCCCTTCCTCCTTTACGTCTTCGTCGACCTCTTCATTAAACATACCCGGAAGTACTGCTTCTCCTCCTGGTGAGACAGCCACTAACGATGACGACAAGAATATCGCTGGAAATCCCAGCAATGATTGGGATTTTGTCAGGGAAGCAATCCAGACACGATTTAGACCTACGAGGTCTTACTCTTCCAATTCAATAGGAAGTGCTGTCTCGGCTGAAGATGTAGGATTTCTCAATTTATTAGGACCGGCATTTACTGTTAAAGTCTCCAAAAATACAATTAGTCACTTGAAGAAAAGAACCAAAAAATTCAAGGATCGCGCGAAGTTTGAAACTGGCCGAATCATTAATAAGATCAGTGAAGAAGATTTGAAGAAAAAATTTATAAGAAGACTTGATAAATTGGATGTTTTATTCACAGAGAACTTTGCAACTTCTAATTTCGAAAAAAAGTTCTATATGTTTGCATCGCTACTGATATTTTATGCTGGGATCATGATAGGCAAGTACCCTCATCAATTCCATTTATATTATTCTGCCCTATTCTGCTTGTTGATGCCTATAAGATTATACACGTACTGGAGACGCCAATTTGAATTCTTTCTTGCAGATCTTTGTTATTATGTCAACGTCCTAACCATGTTATTTATCTGGGTATTTCCACATTCAAAACACTTATACACGGTATGTTTCAGTTTCACATTTGGTACGTTAGCGTTTGCAGTAATCACATGGAGAAACTCATTGGTTTTACACTCCATAGAAAAAACAACTTCTGCATTTATTCATATTTTCCCACCTGCTGCAATGTTTGTCATCACTCATGAAATCGATACAGATTTCAAACAATTCAGATTTCCAGGTGCTTACCAAGTAAAGTCATACTCAGTATGGAATGGAATCCTTTGGACTTCATTTTACTATCTTATCTGGCAAGCTAACTATCATTATTTCATCACAGTGCGCCAAAAAGATAAGATTGAAAAAGGAAGAATGACCTCGTTTAGCTGGCTTAGAAAATCTTACGCCACACAACCGCTTGGAAAATTTGTAAATAGTTTACCAGAACCTTTCCCAGTTGTGGCGTTCATGTTTATTCAATATGGTTATCAATTAAGCACTATGTTGCTATGTCCTATTTGGATGAGATATAAAAGGCTTGCTGCAATTTTCATGATGTTCATCTTTGCTGTGGCTGCACATAATGGTGCCACTTATTACGTGGATATTTTTGGAAAAAAATTAGAGAAAGAAGTAATTAAATTAAAAGAAGAAATCCACCAATTACAGGCTATTCTGGATAATGAAGCGGAATTGATGGAGGATCTGAGGGAGAATGTCATTATGGAAGATCAAGAGAGTAGCGAGAATGATAGTGGTGTAAAAAAAGACAAATGATCATTCATAACTCATTCATTAAGCATAATATAATGAAAAATAACATATAATAACATAACGTAACATAACGTAACATAACAATATTTTTAGATTTGAATCATTAACTTTCCTAAGTTAATATAATATAAATATACAAATCTCAAATCTCTTACATAAATTTCCTCTTTCTTTTTGTAGATTCAAAAATTCCCAATTCAGGTCATTTCTGATTGTTGATAAGATTTCATCTGCACAACCTGGTTACGTATCCCGCGCACTCATCTTATGAATTTGTTTCTCCTTTTGGAGTATTAAAAATTTTTTTGATAATTTTTTTTTTGTATTATTTTGAATAGTACATCTTCTCATCACCTTCATCACAGGAATTATATTCTCAAAGTAGATCAAGTGCTTGAATTGAAATATATCCAAAATAACTAGGGATTAATATTTTGGAAAATATATATATTTTGGCAAAATTATTATTATCAGTCTTCCAATATAAAATTTATCCACTTTCTTTATAGTATTGTATATATATATATTTAAGATTTCTCTTTTTCCAGACTCTTGCTAAAAAAGATTTGATAATCTTATAGAACAATATTCAATAACTCCAAAAGATCTGAATTGCAGTGATATAATTAATAGAAATCCATATTTGATAATGGCTTACGTTCCATCTTTATCAGACTCTTACGAGGTGTTCAAGCTTCCTAGAATTTCAAATATCCCCACATCTGATCGTTGCGTCATTGCAGACAGATACAGAAACAAATCCTCAGTTCCGTCAACTTCTACTTCTTCTATAATCACTTCCGCCACAACTTCTTTTTTACACATAGCTATCAGTGCCTCCAGTATTTCCACATATGTTCTCGCTCCATCACCAAAATTAGTATGGTCCCATTCTCTACCACCTAGTGCACATGTGAAACATTTAAGTGCATTTGAAGATCACGCTAACTCATTGGTTTACTTTGCAGCCTGTATTACGATCAGAGGCAAAAATTACTTAAAATTGATTACCAATGAATCATTGTTAAAAGTTCCAATATCTTCCGCAACACATACAAATTCTAGTGAAAATATCAAAATAGATGACTCTAGCTCTTCGATTCAACAAGATGAACAATCTACAAACCTTACACAAGTTACAGATATTGAATTACCGTGTGCTGCTATTCTTTCGAGTTTCAACAGGGCTGCAAATTTCCTCTATTATCTTTTGGAAGATGGCACTATTCGTTTTCACTCATTGTCAAAATTTTCAACTTCTTCAATTGCACCAGCAGAGTATCAATCTAGTCAGAAGTTGCTGCATCAAATTATCTTTGCTAAAAGTATATCAGGTGATTTAGTAAACCTTTCAGATTCAACCAAAGACGATGGGGCTTGGTATGTTATTAAGAGAAATATTCGCAATGGAGAATGTATCTCATGTATATATAAATTTAGCCAAAATGAAGTCATTGAAACTAGTGATTTTTCAGGTGGTGCAATGTTTACTATCGTGGAAGATTCAAAAGCAAATAATAAAAAAGGAATACATTCGTTTGCATATGCTGCTGGCATGTTTTACGTGATGGATCTCAATGAACAAAAAGTAACATGGTACGCTCAATCAGATAATGAATTAAAGGGAGAAATGGATTTAAGTAAACTTTTCATTACTCATGGGATTGAAAAGTTTGAGCAACCTCCAAAAGAAAACAGTGGGAAATTTTCAGCAAAAAATGTGGGTATTGTATGTCCTGCACCAGACAGACTATTGTTATCGATTGAGAATGTTGTTTATTTGGTTAACTTAAAATTTAGAAGTATCTTGGCGTCATATGAATTGTTTTCAGATTATGAAAAGCAACATGGTGGTAATGATTCCAAAGAGACCTGTTATTTGTTGAATGCAGAATTTGTCAGAGGCACATATGCAAAGAGTCGTGTTACCACATTAAATTATCTTGTCTTGGATAACAGTGATAAAAATTATAGATTAAAAAACATGGCTGTCAACGTGGGAAACAACAATTTATCTGAATCACTTAATAGAGGTATTGATGTGTTTTGCAAAAGCATTGAAAAGGAAAGAAAATGTTCTGTCAATGGTAACAGCGATGATTCGAAAAATGATATTAAACTACCAAATGGTGAAAAATTGGTCAATGAATTATTAATAGATGTTAGAGAAAATATCGGTGCTAGTGAAGCTAATAAAGGTGAAATTTTCAATTTTGGTATTTTAGATTCCGAATTGGTCTCTAAAGTTGAAGAATTAATCAAAAAATTGGATACCTTAGCGCAAAACGAAATGCATGTTCAATTCGATTATGAATTAATGAATTTCATGAAATCCAAGGAAATAAAATTTGAAAAAATTAACAAGATATATTCCCACCTTGAAACCTTGACGAATGATAAAGCCAATAATGCTAGCTCTTTAAATAGACTAACAGACGAAGTTTATAAGATCATGAGCAAAAAAAATGACACGGAGATCTCCAATGAATTATACAAGGGTATATTAAACATGGTATTTGATTATTCAGAGACAGACTGTGAAATAAAATTCAGAAATTTGAACTTTATTCCTCAATTATCCACAATTTTCTTGATTAACAGTAGCTTGTTTCCGCCGTTATTCTCATTAAACGGTTTATTGAGTAATTTGATGGGCGAACCTATGATTTTAAACTTTGCTATCAATAATTACAACTTACACATTTCTATTGAAGATGTTCTTTTATTAATGTCTGAAATTATAGACGAAGAAGATGATTTTGAAGAAGATGATAATGATGATGACATTGATGAGTTAAAGAATGTCAAAACTAAGAATGATTTATTATTAAAAAGATTAATAAATCTTTTGATTGCCACTAAATCAGAACAACAGATTGTGAAGTGTGTGAAGCTGATGCTTTCTTCTTCCGAAAAGAAATACAAATTATTTAACAATAGCTTCTCCAAGATCATTTTCCGTATCGTTGATATGAATTATGGATTGGGATTATTAAATTTAATTATTGATGGCATTGGGCTCATGAATTTCAAATTCAATAATGATGAAGAAAGTATCAACAAGTTATTGAAATTCACAGATGTTAAGATCTACGAAATTATGAAGTTCGAACCTATTGAAGGTTTATTGAACGAAATTATTGAATCATGGGAAGTTATGAGCATCCTAAATGACAAAAAAGATATTTCCAATAATGATAATAATAATAGAGATATGCTTCAAATTGTGTCTGTTAAGAATTACAAAATTGAGGAAAAACTCAATTCTATTATTGGTTGCACCGATGAAGAGACTTCACATTCTAAATTGAAGGTTCCGGTTTATTCCGTTGAAAGATTGATTAATTTACAATAAGTTAAAATGATATATAATGATTTTTCAATATAATTGATTAAGTGATAATTCTATTCTTGTAAAATCAACATCCAGTTTACCGGATTGAGTAATATGTAGTGCTTCTAACACTTTGTAGGATTTTTTGTATGTAAAAATTTTTGTATGAGCAGAAACTAAAAAAATTTTTAGAAATTTCGAGGTACAGAAAAAATTTTCGTTAAATTAAATAATTATTAGCATTATTGGGGTTCAGTATATACCCTATATTTAATCAACATGGTGTTTGGCTCAATATTGACATATTTCTCTTTGTTTTAGATAAAGGATAATCATATATGCAAAAATGCTTAAGACAGTAATGCTTCCAAAGAATAGCATAAGTGTCAGATATTTCAGTTCGACATTGCAAATAAGTAATAAAATTACACAAAGCAGTAATCCTGCCAAGAAAGCCAACGATGAACATTTGAAAAAATTCTATTCTCCAGAATTGATTGAATCCATTAAGCTCGCAGAAACTAGTATTTCGAAAAAACATTGGGATACTCGTGAACCATCAAGTAAATTTGCACCACCATATTTAGATAACTTCAAAGAAATTGATCCGTTTTGGGATCACTTGAAAGATGAACAAAAAGATTTCACACATAGAGTACAAGGTTTAACTGAAAGAGACATTCCAGAGGGTTCTACAATTTTGTCAGATGCAAATAGAGGTGGTATTGATGTTGATGGATTGGCCAAATTAACTGGTTTTTCCTCCCAATATATCAAGAAATTAAAGGCTAAGACCTTAGTTGCCAAAATGACCAGTAACCAGACAAGAAAGGGTAAGATTCCATCTTTTTATGCATTAGTTATTGTGGGTGACGGAAATGGTATGGTTGGTATCGGTGAAGGAAAAGATAAAAGAGGTGTTTCCTTTGCCATGTCCAAAGCCAGATGGAATGCTATTAAAGAATTACAACATATTCCAAGATACGAAGACCGTACAATTTTAGGAGACATTGATTATAGATATCATGGTGTGAAATTATTTTTAAGATCAGCTCCTAGAGGTTTTGGATTAAGAGTTAATCACTACATTTATGATATTTGTCAACTTATTGGTATCAAGGACTTGTCAGGTAAAGTTTACAAGTCAAGAAACGGTATGAATATTGCCAAGGGTTTGATTGAAGCATTAAGCAAGACCAAATCCTTAGAAGAAATTGCATTAGCTAGAGGTAAAAAGGTGCTTGATTTAAGAAAGACTTATTACTCACCATGAGTTTGGAGTTCAACGAAAATAATGGAGATGTTTTGTATATATTGTTGTAAGTAGCTGCTTTATAATTTTTGCATATACGTATATATATATATTTAATTATAATTATGGTAGTAAAGGCTATTATATAAGATAGATATTGATATTTGTAGCATTTGAGCTTAGTATATTATCGGCTTATCTCGTTTGTCCACCTTCTTTGAACTTTCTAGAAGAAAATCGAAATTTCCGGCGCTTATTTGTTTTTTGGTGGCACTGACATCAAAAAAAAAAAAAAAAAAATTAGGAGAAACAATTGCTCAAAGGGAGATCTTTAACAAACATTCAACATCTTTTCTAAAAAACAAGACAAAACTACTGCCATACTAATTGCTCATGATACTAAATGAAAATTAGAATTTATTTATAACTTACATAATAAAATAGATAATCTACTGGAACTTAAAAGATGACTTCTGAAAAAGTTTGTGATGAAACATATTACAAAGTTCTTGAATTAGAAGCAAGTAATACTACTACAGCTCAACAAATCAAGAAAGCGTACAGAAAATTATCATTGAAGTATCACCCGGACAAAAATCCAGCACCTGAAGCCAAAGAAAAGTTCCAGCAAATCACAGAGGCTTATCAAGTTCTTAGTGATCCAGATCTTAGAGTCAAATATGATAAGTTTGGTAAAGAGCAAGCGGTTCCTGAAGCGGGATTCCAGGACCCTACAGAAATGTTTGATATTATTTTTGGAGGTGAAGCGTTCAAAAATTGGATTGGTGAATTGACCATGTTTAAAGAGATGATGAAATCTGTAGAGTTATCAGAATCTATGGACGATGAGAGTTCAAGCGAGCAAGCAGAATCTAATAATGAAGCCAACTTGACTATAGAATACATTAAGCAAGCGCAAGCACATACTAGTAGTAATAAAGCAAATGAAAGCTCCAAGAAATTTGATAGTGTCACAACCACTTACGAAGGAGCCGTTGAAGATGAGGAAACCAAAAAAAAGAAGAGACTCGAGGAGATTAAGAAACAAAAGTTGGAAGAATTAGAAAAGGAATCTTTAGAGAAAAAGAAGCAATTGTGCGAGCAGCTTGCGAAGGATTTGGTTTTAAGATTATCTATTTGGACCGAGAGTCCAAAAGATATAAATTGTAGTGAAGTTTTCAAGCAGAAATTCCAAGCAGAAGCGGATTTATTAAAGATTGAATCATTTGGATTGCAGATCTTACATACTCTTGGAGAGATTTACAGCTCTAAGGGTCATATTTTATTGAACTCGCAAAAGTTTTATGGGATTGGTGGATTTTTTTCTTCTGTGAAAGCCAAAGCTGGTGTCGTCAGTGATACCTTTAAGACCATTTCGTCGGCTTTGGATGCGAAATCAACAATGGATGAATACACACAAATGCAGGAAGAAGAAATTGTTAAACCAAGTGATGAAGAGATGGCCAAAATGGAGAAATTATTGATGGGCAAGGTATTGTCAGCATTATGGCATAGTAGTAAATATGAAATCCAAAGCACAGTCAGAGAAGTGTGTAACTTAGTATTGTATGATCCAACCGTCAGTTTGAATAAGCGACTCGAAAGGGCACAAGCTATGGTTATGTTAGGACAAGTGTTTAAAAGGGTAGTAAGAGATGATGACGAGGACGCTGAAGAAGAGGCTAGAATATTTGAAAACATTGTTGCTGAAGCACAAGCTGATGAAGGGAAAAGAGAAAGAAGAAAAGCTAGACTTGAGAGAGAGAAAGCAAGACTTGAACAGGAGATGCTGAAGAAACAAAACTTAGAACAAGGTAAGGCAGAAATAGGAAATCAACAGAACGGGTCTGCTGCTAGTGCGACAAAATAACGCAACTGACTCAGTTGAAAGCTTTATATTATATAGTATATGTATATACATCATATTATGACTATTATATGTATTCAAAAGTGTAGAACTACCTTAAGTATGTGAAATGACAGCTACAGAAAGAGATTAGTTTGAAATTCGTGAAATTTTTGTAGTTTCACGGTAACCTTAGTGGTGATCAGACAATGGTAAAGTAGGCCTGTGTCCAAACTCAGCATCTCTAGTGAGACTAAGTTATCAATAATTACCAATAATTACTAGTGGCTTTGAAGACTAGAGTAATAGCTCGCGTCCTGGCGATCTTGTGACCTTGAAAAACAAATTAGGCTTTTTGGCTTTCAGTCTTATGACTTGATTAGCCGTATATATCTTTATATTTTTAGTAGGTTAGTTGCATATGTTACAATATATATGTAGTATAGCTGCCGCAAAAGATAAATGTACGTCAACTTATATTTGCTTTATCGTCAACAAACATGGCTTTATTGTTGGCATATGCGTAAGATACTGGGCAGCTTCGTTGCTTACAGTATGTATATATACGTTTGATTGCATTTTGTTGTATCCGTCCTCAAATCTTAAATTTCTTAATATACCGTTTTTTTGGTCCGATTTCAGCGCTTTTTAACCGTTTTCTGTAAATTATCGAGAAACGCTTATTGAAAAAAAAGTTTTGATTTTATTTCCTTTTTTGCTGCAATTTTTTCTGTTTATCGAAAGAACAAGAAAAAAAACCGTAGAGAAACAAAGAAAAACCATTTCGTGTCTTAAAAATTTAAATTATCTGCATAATAATTAATAAAACGCACAGATGCCCCTATTAGTAACGATAAAAGGATATCCTGAACTCTTGTTTCGGGAGATTTATTCGCTTTATCTAGAAGATATTTATTACACAAGCCAACAGTATTAGCACCACATAATATCATATACGGTATTTGGAACGCGAGCTAAAAGTTACCCAATAGTCTTTCGCTGAGTATATTGGTTATTCGAGTACCGTTAAGTTTACCAGTTGGCATTTCACAGATATTCACATCCCTGATCAGTATAATAGATTTGGCAGGCATTCGTTTTTTCTCGAGTTTCTAATTTTAAAAGTTTTTGGAAAGCTTGAAAAATACCCCACATCATCGGTTAATCCAATAAATTATAGCAGATGCCATTTACCATTAAATCGGGTCTCTCTTTTAGTGAAAACCTCTCCGAATGTCTTATACAATGTCACGACTTGGTTAAGTTGGCTTGCAAATATCAAGTCTCGTACCAAAATGACTTGGCTTATAAGCATTGGATGAGTTTGCAGTCTTTGACATTGCAAGCCTTCAACTCATTTCATAATCATTATTCAAGCGAGTTTTTGAATGATAACTTGAGTCAGGATGAACTTCATCTTTTGAATTCTCTAAAATCAATGAAGCAAGAAGCAGGAAAAAGAGCTCATAAGTGTTTTGAGATTATAATCGCTTCCAAGATGAATTCTCTATCGAATCCGGAAAACCGAACCAGTGATAACACTGGCAGCAATGGTGGCAATAAGGTTAACCCATCGATATCTTCATTAGGCTCATATTCATCTTCATCCACAACTAGAACATCAATAACAACCACCTCTAACCATACAACAGCACATTCTTCATCTTCGACTCCAAAGACAAACAATAAGAATAATCCACCGACCATAAACACGTCACTACATAATAATAATGGTAAACTCAAACCTCTATTGATGTCACCGCTAGTTAGTAGTAGTAATAATCAGCTTCAATCATGGAGCGTGTTAGATATCAATAAATCGGTATCTTTACCAGGAACCCAAGTCACTTCGCCCATCATTCTGAAACATCCGACTGGAATAATAGCAGATGAAGTGAAAGAAGGGCAACAACAACAAAAGGAACAACAAAAGGAGGGACAACAGGAACACGTAGAACAAGAGGAACAAGAGGAACAAGAAGATCATTCCGATAACGGTGAAGATAGTAATGAACATAGCACAAGCGGAAGTAACGGCAATAGTCGTACTAGTGATCATGTCTCTAATACTGGATCTGAAATAACAGTCACAGTGCCACCAAATCAATGTAATATGGTCCAAAATGCTGAAGAGACGACAGAATGCAATGATAAGGCTAAAGAAAGTGAACAGGAAGCAGAAGCGGAAGAGGAAGGTGATGAAGTCGCAGAGTTGAGATCAAGCGCAGGTGGTACAAATACTAGTAGTGTTACTGGTGCGCCTGACATCTCCATGTTCAGTGAAAACAATATCATTGAATATTATAATGATGAAGACGACGACGATGACGATGATGACGAAGAAGGATATGAGTCTGCAGTGGATGTTAAAAATGAAGATAAAGATTCAAATGTTGGCGTTACAGACTCTAATGATACTAGCAAATCAAATACGCGCAAAGATATTGATGAGCTACTTCCAGATGACCCGAATCCAGATGAGAAACAAAGGATCAGTGATATCTTGTCGGGGCTTATAGACGATATTCAACAGCATATTGATGGAGTGGGTTCAAATGAGGATGTGACCAAGGTACAAAAAGAAGGTAAGAGTGTTGAAGAAAATAATGAAAGTGAGAAGTTTTCAAATGATAAAAAGTTTACGAAAGATATTATGAATTATTTCAATAATTCTAAAGATGAAATTGATCTTCTGTTTTTTAGCGGTACCACGAACAATAACAATACTTCTGGAATCAATCAATCTGAAATTAATACGGAAAATAATATTAATATTGAAGGAAATATTGGTACAGAAAAAGACGATGAAGATACAACACAAGCTGAGACTGCCAATGAAATCGTTGGAGATGAAAATAAAAGGGTGATCGAAGAATATTATGAAGTGGAAGATGGAGAAGAATTTGATGGAGAGGATTCTGATAGAGAAGGAAAAGATTATCATGCTATTCAAATTCGTGACTTCAAAAAAACGGTTAGAAGGGAAGAACTCGTAGCATCAAAAGACCCTGTTTCGGCATTTGAATCGTCTTCCCGTATTGTCAAAGACAAAGACTATAAAAAACATTCAATTCACGTGGATAATAATGGTGCTGATGCTACCGCTAAAGGTCTGAAGTTCATGAACAGCTTAAAAAGGTTCAATTCTGAGGAGTTTGGAAAAGTGAAAATGATGATGCTGATGAATAAATATGATAGGAATAGCAGCGAAGTGGAAAATGATAAGATTAATTCTACTGGTGAAATCACCAAGGATCAGACACCATTTAACACGAATAATAATTTCAAAAATAAATTTGTTAGCGTTTTTAAAAAATGATCGATTTTCCCTTCAGTTATTTACTTTGAGAGATAAAGCAAACTAGAAAATTCTTTATTTATTTTATTACATATTTATGTTTGAATTGCTAAATGGTGGTTTTTACTTTTAAGCATTTACTATTCTTACTGTTTGTATTATTAATTTTTTGTTGTCTATTACTTGACTCCTTTAGGGAAATAACGTTTATTTATCTTTTTTTGTTTTGTACATTGTTTCATGCTAGGATTTTTTCTTTCTTCTTTCATTTCCTCCAATTCAATTCAATCAAGAATATACAATTCTATTTTGTAACAAACGTATTGTCACTTTAAAGCCGTTAAAGCTTTGATTCAATGAATCACACGATTAACAAAATATCACGTGCAAGTCACGTTTTTTTATTTAATGCGACTCTCTTTATTCTTCCAATGAAATTCGAATAAATACAAATCAGCCCAAAATAAAAGTCTTTCTAAAAGGCCTACACATAAAAAAAAAATCAAAAAAATTTTCTTTGTTTCACAGCAGTAGAAAAAAAGGCAGAAAATACAAAACTACCAAGCGTTTTGAAGTTTTACTGAATTTTGAATATTGGTAGTGCATTGTGTCTTGTTCCTTCTTACGACCTTCAGTAAATATTCAGTAATCAAATATACATAAAAAAACTCACAAATATAATACAAAAATGGTTGCTATTTCCTCTCTTTCCGGCTGGGCCCTCTTTGGTGCCACTGTTAGAGCTTATCAAATTGGTATCAAGCAAAGACCATGGTCCTACAAGCCTATGGGTTACGTCTTATCCGCTGGTGCTTGGACCGCTATTGGCTACGTCTTCTACTGTGTCAAGGATAGTCAAGAGGCGTTACTAGAGAAGAGAGTTGCCACATTGCTTGATGCCAGATCCAAGAGACAAGAACAACAGCAATAGATTGATAGCACATATGTCTTACAAATGTTTACCGCCCTTCGTAATCCTGAATTTACACACAATCAGTTTCACACATAAAAACTATCAATAGAAAATACTTCATGAAAAACAATATGAACACAGAGAAGCAAATAATAACATAGCAGTTCTGCAAATGCAATTTGGAAATAAAATTATATGCACTGGGTAGGCGAATTCATGGTTTATTTTTGGTGCACAATTGAATATCGTGGCATATCATAAATGTTAATTTTCCTAAATTTATTCTCTAGATTTTGAGATGCTTTCCTATCTATCTAATTAATTGCTTATATCAACAATAAGGTTTGCCTGTTTACCTTTTTTTTTTCCAAAAGGAACAAAAAAAAACTGATGGTGATTACAGAATCATCCGTTCAAGATATGATCAGAAATTATTATCAACAACCACACCTATTTCACTTTATATTATCTCTGTTTATTTTCGATAATCAACATACTTTGCATTACTAAATTTACTTTTCAAATTTGTTAGCTCATCTTCGTAAGCCACCGATTTACTACTGTAGATTACAACACCTAGTTCTAGACATAGTTTCAGACATTTACACATCCAGCTACCAACTGTTAATGAAATATCGAATATTAATCAACATCGCTGACGCGTAACAATAAAAAAAACAGGAAAAAAGAAAAAAAAAAAGCAAAAAGCAAAAAAAACGTCAAGGAAAAGAATCCAAAATGTTCTAACATAAGCAAAACAAGATAGTCTTCAAAAAAAGTTCTTCATGCTTTGATTATTCAGTAGTATACTTTTAACTCAGTTTTAAAACAGGAACAATAAAAAAGATGTCATATTTAGAAATCTTGCCTACAGATTTGAAAACAAAAATCGTTAGTGCTATCAGTATGTGACTTGAAGTTTCATTACTTATCATCCTTATTACTTCTTATTTGACATTCTTACTAACCCATGTTGTGTAGAGGCTAATCCAGAATCGCTTGACGCGTTCAATTCTCTTTACTTTTATATGGCTGACCAGCAACAACAACAACCAGATAATATTCAAAGTTCTAAAAGAAAGAAACCCAATTCAACTACTTTTATTCAAAATAATGCTTTCAATGTACAGGCGTCAACCAATCTTGAAGATTATACTACAATTTTTGAGTTGTCAAATCTTTCATTTCAGTCTCCTCTTAGGAAAAAATTAACTTTTAGATTTGCAATTAATGAAAAATCGGATGATAAAAAGCCAGTTATCTTGATTATCAATCCTAATTTAAACAAAATAGAAATCACAATACAAGATTTATCTTTGCAAAATATCTTTTTTGCTAGTTTTTTGCCGGTTATAGAAAAACCAAAACTTCAATATTTAGTTATGTTTTATGAATCAAACTTGAAGAGTCTCTTCAATAACGATCCTTTAATTATTTCATTCAATCAAGAACAACTTATCGCCGAGATGAAAAAATCGAAATACATTCCAGATAATGATGACGATGGTGATGATGAAAAGGTCAATCAATCTTATAAAGATCGTATAATAAATCAAGCCAAGATTTGCGGATTTCACATAATAGATCCATTTATTCATAAAAATGGAATCAATTCTTTTTACGTTCAAGCTCATAAAGGTACCAAAGAAGGCACTTTATATTTTCTTCCTCAGCATGTTTTATTCGGTTTCAAAAAACCGGTGTTACTCTTCCACAGCTCAGAGATTAAAACAATCACATATTCGCTGATTACAAGGGTCACATTCAATGTGACTTTCCATATTGAAAAAAATGAGATTACCGAGAATGTAGAATTTAGTATGATTGATCAGCTGGAATACTCCAAAATAGATTCTTACATTCAGCTGAAAGATGTACTAAACAATTCGATGGCTGAAGAATTGAAAGCTAAGCCTTCAAAGAATGAACATAATAGTGACGTTGAGGATCATGAAGATCAAAGCGGGGAGGATCAAGGAGAAGGAAATTCCAGAATCCAAGTGGGACAGGGTAACGTTGTAGAGGGTGATGATGATGATGACGACGACGACGAAGATGCTGATTTTGAATTGAACGGTACAGAAGATATCGATGATACATCGGACGTTTCTTCAATGGAGGAAGATGACGATTAGATGACAAGCCCCGAAGATATATAACATGGTATTTTATTACATTACCCTCATATTTTTACTTAACCCTAATATATATATTTTCTCTAATTATAATCACAGTTTCTCGTTTATTTATTCTTAATTCTCATGCCCGTTATTAAATCATTCTAAGTCATCATGTACATTATGCTGATGTTGAAGCGCACCTGCATAAATCCCAAACAAATTTATATAGACAAAAAAATTGAACACAACCAATGAAGGAATAGAATACACGCAGAAGAAAAGAAAATTTAATATTTGGCTTTTGTAAAGCTTTACTTTTTTAAGGTTACAGAATTATTCAATCGAATATATGTTAAACCTATACAAACTATGAAATAACAACGAAACTTGGTTTAGTTCAGTTTCCAAAGGATTCCATTATTATTCAACAAATATATTCATTATTTGCTAAAATTTATATTTTGAAAATGGATGTCCCACAAGCAATGGCCTCATTAGAGGCGGATTTTGACAATGGTTTAATCACCGCAAAAGGTTTCTTAACAAAATACCAACAAATAGCACTGTTTAATCCAGCTTGGAGCTTGCCTTCAATTGATAACTCTGATATCAACGACAATACAGTGTACTCAATCCTCGATTATTGGAGAGGAATTTCAGTGCAACTTCCTCCATCAACGCAACCTGAAAAGCAACTAACATCCGCACCAATGTCGTACCAACAGCAACCGACCATTGTACAAACAGATAGACTGATGATATCCAATCCAGATAGATATAGTCTAAGCCCTGTGGAACTGGTCTCTTCTCGTCGCCAACTGCTGATAATACAACAATCTAACTACGGCATGTTGTCCGCGAACAATACAGGAACATCCCGAAGACACTCCTTTGTTCCACAAACACAACAATCAAAACCAAGTGCATCATTTCCTTCTGTCAGCACTTCTAAGCCAGCAAGACCGATAAGCAGTTTTCTTGTGAGCGGTAATGATGCTTCCACCAATTCATACAACGCTTTATCTTCGTCTGCTGCCACATCTAGCCAAGTACGTAACGTTATATTAGCATCTGATACAGCAACTAGAAGATCATTTATACCTGCACCTCAGCAGCCATTGCCATCGATAAAATCCCCTATTCATCTGGAATTTCTTGAACAACAGCAAGAACAATTGTCAAGAGGAGAGGCATTTTCACAGACTAATACCCCAGAGTTATCGCAAGAACAGCAAAAACAGCAAGTAATTCTGAAAAAAGAAGGAAAGCTGATGAATTATAAAAAATTACAGGCCTGTTTGAAACCAAGAGATCTTTCTAGCGTTAATACTGTGGAAAAGTTTGATAGTTTACCATTTATTCTTCGTCAAAGAGGTAAGACTTATTCCAAAGATTTGGCTATCATTACTATAAATAGTCGCAACAAGGACGTTAGTTCCATTTCGTGGGAAAAATTGTATTTGAAAGCTGAAAAAATTGCACAACAAATTACTAAAAAATCTAGTCTTTATAAAGGTGATCGTGTTTTATTAATTTATAACAGCTATGAAATAATTGAGTTTGCGGTAGCTTTTTTTGGTGTTTTGCTTGCAGGAATGGTTGCAGTTCCGATTGGTAATGAATTGAATGTTTACGATATCGCTGAAATCATGAAAAAGACAGGTTCCAAGTTAAGTCTAGTATCTGATACAATCTATAAACAATTCGAAAAATTGAACAATGACAAGGAAAATAAGTTCAGCTGGCCAAAAGGTGTCATTTTTTGGAAAACCAAAGACATGGGTACTTACTCGGTATCAAAAAGGCATGATTTACCACCTATCAACTTACCAGATTTAGCATATATTGAATTTTCTAAATATCCCATTCATTTGCAAGGTGTGGTTATCTCCCACAAGACTATCATGCATCAGATGTCAAATTTGACAAGAATTTTATCATCAAGTCCAAATATGAAAAACTCTATTCAGAGACCTGAAAATATTTATAAAATTTTAAGGGATACAATTTTTTGTACGTCCGACCTTAGATGTTCTAGTGGATTGGTAATGGGCTTGTTGTTTAATATATATGCTGGTACTTTGTTACTTTGGACCCCAGAATCTCAAATGGATGTCCCTGGATTTTATGCAAATGCTGTAACCAAGTACAGAGCATCCATTTTGATCTCTGATTTATTAGGTTTAAAATCAGCAGCTTTCAATTATCAAGCTGATCCGGATAGTACAAGAAAATATGATAAAAAAAAACCAGTTAATTTGGCTAATGTTAAATGGTGTATAGTTAATTGTTTAACTGTCAATAATGAAGTTTTGGAAATTATAGCCGATAGATGGTTAAATACATTAGGTTGTAAAAATGCACGAGAGGCTATAGCACCAGCATTATCCTTGAGTGAATACGGTGGTATGGTTATATCTATTCGTGATTGGATAGGTAAACAGGATAATATGACAACTAAAAGTCGTCTACTGAATGACGATGATGATGAAAGTAGACCACTCAATGCTTTGGATTATGACGAAGAACCGTATGCTCCAAGTGATTTGAGTGAACTACTAATAGATAAAGACTCTTTAAGTACTAATACCGTTAAAATTTTAAGTTATAGACCATCTCCACAACTGTTAACATTGGATCAATACAAAGTGAACACAAAATTTGTTCGCGTAGGTGCTTTCGGTTTCCCATTATTAGACGCTACATTGGCTATTGTCAATCCTGAAACCTTGATGCTTTCAGAGGAAATGCAAGTGGGTGAAATTTGGGTTGACTCACCTTGCATTTCTGGAGGTTATTGGGAAAATTTAGAGGCTACGAATAAGATTTTTAGAGCTCGCTGTAGAGATAATAACGGATTTTTGGATGCTAACTTCTTGAGAACTGGTCTCTTGGGTTTTGTATTTGAAGGCAAAGTTTATGTTTTGGGATTATATGAAGATAGATTCCGACAAAAGGTTAGTTGGATTGATAGTTCTTTAACTGATAAAAAACAACTTCAAGGAATCCAAGAAGAAGATGATGCTATTAATTATAGTGACTTTGATTCTAGGAGTAAAATGTTAAGCAGAAATAATAGTACTTTTGGAGCATCCACTATTAATACAAATAATGATTTCGTTCCAGCTCAATCGAACTCCTACACTTATCATTATGTCGATCACATTTCGAACACAGTATTCAGAAAAATTGCACAGGTTGAATGTTCCACTTTTGATGTATCTATAAACGGAGAATACGTTCCAGTTACTTTGATTGAAACTTCATTAGTAGAGAAAGGAGATTTGACAGCAACTATAGATTACGAAGCACTTGAATCTTTGGCCTACAAAACATTTGACGCTATAGAAAATATCCATAAAGTTAGATTATTCTGTATAGGATTCTGTGCGACCAACTCTTTACCAAGAGCTATGAAAGGTGGTCGTATTGAAATTGCTACCATGTTGTGCAAAAATAATTTTCTTGCTGGAAGTTTAAAAATTGAATATGTCAAATTTAATATTAAAAAATCGATTAGCAACATTCCTCATGGTTTGGATGTTGTTGGTGGTATTTGGTCTAAATTCAGTTCAGAAATGAGATCACAACAAATTTTAGATCCAGTGAGAAAGCAATTTACTGGTATGGATTTACGAAATGTTGTTATGGATGAAAGATCACAAGCAAGGTTATCTGATTTCAAAACCATTATTGATGTTTTCAAATGGAGAGTATTGAATCAACCAGATACATTAGCATATTCTTCAATTAATGACTCTAAAAAATCACTATCCTTCAATAATTTTGAACAAAAAGTCCTTGCTCTTTGTCAATACATTATTAACAAGACACCTTTGAAAACTGGTGATCATGTTATTTTAATGTACAATTTGAGTGAAGATTTTGTTTGTATGCTATTTGCTTGTTTCATGGTTTGTGTCATTCCAATTCCAATGATGCCAATGGATCCAAAGAGACCTCAAGAAGATTGTAATTCATATTTTAGAATCATTAGAGATTTCAACGTGAAAATGGTCTTTACGCACAATGAAGTTGAATCTCAAGTTTTCAAGAATAAGCAAATTCATAGTGTCATGAAAACTTTGTTTTCCAATGTTAGACCGCCAATTATGAAAACCACAAACAAAATGAAAAATGTGAAGAATTTGGGGGATCTAAGATCGAAGATTTCAACTAGACAAGCAAAGTTCAATTTCCGTGATGAAAATACAACAGTGTTAGTCTGTTTGGATTGGACACCTGATTGTAAAAGAATTGGTATTAGATATGGTCATAAGGTATTGTTGAATCAATGTAAAATTATCAAGGAAACATTCAAGATGGGTAGTTTCAATTCTATATTAAGTGGTATGAGACATACATCTGGTATTGGTTTAATTCAAAGTGCAATATTAGGTGTTTATTTGGGTTCTGCTACTTATTTATCTCCGGAGAACGTATATTATAATTCACCAAATGTTTTATTTAGTGCTTTATCTAATTATAAAATCAAAGATTGTTTTCTAGGTATTCCAAACATGGATCATGCGGTGCTTAAAAGTAAACAATTGCAGAAATTGCAATTTGGTACTTTGAATAATTTAATGATTGATAATTTTGGAAGAGCTAACACAAATACATTTGAAAGATACAAAGTTTTAGCTGAAACTACTCTTGGTATTCAAAGGTCTGCTGTTAATACTATTTATTCTAATAGGTTTAATCCAATAATCACATCTAGGTCATACTTGAATTTTGAACCAATCGAAATCTGGTTAGATTTATATGCCTTGCGTAATGGTATGGTTCAAGTTGTTTCACAAAATTCACCAAAATCGATAAAATTGCAGGATTCAGGTGTTGTATTGACTTGCACACAAATTGCTATTGTTAATCCAGAAACTTTAAAAGTGTGTAAACCCGGTGAGATTGGTGAGATTTGGGTTAACTCTGAGGGAACTGTACTTGGTGCAAGTAATGGCAGTAATAAGAACAGTAATAGTCTGTTTGTTGATGGTTATTTTAATGTTGAATTAGAAGGATTTGAAGGAGCTAAATTTCTTAGAACTTGTGATTTGGGTTTCTTGCATTCGGTTATCCAGCAGCTGATTGATCAAAGGCCGATAGAAGTTCAACTTTTGTATGTGTTGGGTAAAATTGGAGAGACTTTTGAATTTATGGGTTTACAATATTTTTCTTCAGATATTGAAAAGACTGTTGAAAATTGTCACTTAGATATGATTAAAAACCATTGTCTTGTATTTAAATCTGAAGGATATATTGTGGCAGTCTGTTGTACCAAAAGAAACGATTATTTTGCAGGCCTAGCCCCACTCATCTTTAAAAGTGTATTAGATACACATGAGTTAATGATTGACATTATTGCATTTTTGCCGCTGACCCAATTTGAATTTTCTAGATTCAATGAGAAACGAAGATCTACCATAATTAATAAATGGGCAAACAATCAATTGAAATTTCAAGCAATTTATGGTATCAATCGTGGTGAGATTAGCGTCTACGAGACATTTAAAGAAATGGAACTGTTTCTCGATGATGAATCATCTAATATAAGTCCATCAAACAATGCTGACAATTTTGGAACACCTTTATCAAGCACCACATCTATTACAGAAATCAAAGGTGGTTATTAAAAGTAATAATAAAAAAAAAAAAAAATTGATTCAATATGTACAATAATTAAAAATAAACGTTACCGTTTCAATTTAACTTACAATCAATCGTATATCAGCGCTCTGAATATCATAAATCTTACACGATGTTCAATAATTTTTAAAAAAGGAAATTCAGCACAATTGTATTAATATTATACCTATTTATAATTGCTGTTTTATTTCATTCATGACATATAATTTTTGTAACTAAAGCAGGTTCAAAAACAAAACTTAACGGGAGGACATAGCCTTAGTGAGAGCTCTCTTAAGAACTAATTCAGCCTTTCTTAAAGCGTCAGCGTTGTTGTCTTCAATTTCCAAAGCGGCTAAAGCATCAGATAAAGCTTGTTCAACCTTGGACTTAGCACCTCTCTTCATCTTTTGGGATAAGATTGGGTCAGTGATGGTGGATTCAACAGAAGCAACGTAAGCTTCTAATTTTTGTTTAGCTTCATGTTGTTTAGCAAAAGATTCATCAGCAGACTTGAATTTTTCAGCATCGTTGACCATCTTTTCAATATCTTCAGAACTTAATCTACCAACAGCATTAGAAATGGTAATGTTGGCAGTCTTACCAGTAGATTTTTCAACGGCAGTAACCTTCAAAATACCATTAGCATCAACTTCAAATATAGCTTCTAAGACTGGTTCACCAGCTGGCATTGGTGGAACACCCTTCAAGTCAAATTCACCCAATAAGGTATTTTCAACACAGTTAACACGTTCACCTTGGTAAACTGGGAACTGGACAGTAGTTTGACCATCAGAAACAGTAGTGAAAGTTCTTCTCTTGATGGTTGGGACAGTAGTGTTTCTTGGAACAACTGGAGCGAAAACATTACCTTGCATAGCAACACCTAAAGATAATGGAACAACATCCAACAATAATAAGTCCTTGGTTTCTTCAGAGGTAGATTGGCCAGTCAAGATAGCACCTTGAACAGCAGCACCATAAGCAACAGCTTCATCTGGATTAATAGATTTTTCTAATTGTTTACCGTCAAAGAAGTCACTCAATAATTTTTGGACCTTTGGAATTCTGGTAGAACCACCAACTAAGACAACTTCATCAACACCAGGCTTAGAGATCTTGGCATCCTTTAAGACTTGTTCAACTGGATCCAAAGTAGATTTGAATAAGACAGAGTTAATATCTTCGAATCTAGCTCTGGTGATGTTAGTGGAGAAATCTTCACCATCGAATAAGGAATCGACTTCAACAGTAGTTTGAGCAGCAGAAGATAAGGTTCTCTTGGCCTTTTCACAGGCGGTTCTTAATCTTCTTAAAGCTCTAGCATCCTTGGAGATGTCTAAACCAGTCTTCTTTTGAAATTCTTTCTTGAAGAAGTCCAATAAGTTGGTATCAAAATCTTGACCACCTAAGTGAGTGTCACCAGCAGTGGCTTTAACAGTGAAAACACCACCAGCCAAGTGTAATAAGGAGACATCGAAAGTACCACCACCCAAATCAAAAATTAAAACGTGCTTTTCCTTTTCAGATTTACCGGCACCTAAACCGTAAGCAATAGCAGCTGCGGTTGGTTCGTTAATAATACGTAAAACGTTCAAACCAGCAATTTGACCAGCATCTTTGGTAGCCTGTCTTTGAGCGTCGTTGAAGTAGGCTGGGACAGTGATAACAGCTTTTTCAACTTTCTTACCGATCTTAGCTTCAGCAATTTCCTTCATTTTGGTCAAAACCATAGAAGAAATTTCTTGTGGAAGGAAAGTCTTAGTTTCACCTAAATATTGAACTTCAATAAGTGGAGCACCATTTTGGTCAATGACCTTGAATGGCCAACTCTTGATATCCTTTTGAACGGATTCATCATCGAATCTTCTACCAATCAATCTCTTGGCATCGAAAACAGTGTTAATTGGGTTTAAAGCAGCTTGATTCTTAGCGGCGTCACCAATTAAACGTTCTTCTGGGGTAAAAGCAACGAAAGATGGAGTAACACGGTTACCTTGTTCGTTAGCAATAATTTCAACAGCGGAGTCGTAAGTAGCGACACAAGAGTAGGTAGTACCTAAATCGATACCGATAGCACCTGGGAAAGTTCCTTCAGCCATTTTTGATGTATTGTTAGTGTTTCTATTTAATGGAAAAAAACAGTGATGATGAAGAAGAAAAGCAAAAGATTGAAAAAAAATAAATGAAAACAAGTAAAGGAAGAAGAAGTAATTTCACTATATTGGTTCTGCTATTTTTTTTTTTCTATTTTTTTTATTAGCTACATTGAAAAATGTTGAAATTTACTTAAAAAATTTTTTTGTATGGCGAAGCGATGATTTACGCAGGCATCCCAGTTCTGACTGGAAAAGAAAGAGAAAAATTTTTTTCCAAATTGTTTTATTTTGCCGAATACACCCTTACATCAATCAAAATCAACATCCGGGTAACAAAATAATCGAATTTCCGGAGATTTGAAACAAAAAGGAAAAGAAATTATTTTTGAAAGCGCGCGGGCTCAAACCGTTTTTAATAATTATGGTTAACACTTACAGATACTTAAATGAATTAGGAGGAATCATTGAAGCATACAAGCAATTATTTTATCTTCTAAACCCCTCGATAGACATTCTTATATGGTACTATATAATGTTCTATCATAGAATATAGCTGTGCAAAACTATCAGAGTAATCTTAACTGCTCACAAAAATGTCGTATTAGTTTTTCTTCTCCACAAAAACAGTGGGGAAATTTTTCAAACGTGCAGGTGTGAAAATTTTCAAAAATGTGTCAAGCGAAAAAAAAAAAAAAAGAAAAACCGCACTTATTGTTTGTAAGGCCCGAGCAGCTGATGAGACATTCAGTTATAAAAAATCAATTCGACAAACATTTTTAGAACTTAAAGATTAATGGATATTTATGGTATTAAACCTGTTCGCTTAATTAAGATAAGGAAAATGCTGGATTGCATCTCATATATTTCCGAATTTAAGAGTCAAAAGACGTAAAATGGCGATATTCTTTACTTGATTGAAGCTTTTGCTCTTGCCCTTTTTCACTATCTGATCCAGAAAGATAAAATCAAGAGATCTGAAAGTACGATAAATGAGTTGACCTGAATGCTTATCTGGACTATTTCTCTAGCATATGACACCACTTAAAAATTATCTTGCTTCAGCATCCACTAAATTTATGTCAAAAAAATTAAACTTTTAACCAAATTGCGAACCTACTCATTACCCCTTTTAGAAAAAAAGAAAAACAAAGTTGGACAAAAGAACATAAATAGCCAGATATCCATTATGATACATTAGAGATAATCTGTGAAATTGTGACAGTTTCTTATTTTTTGCTTTCAGGTTTGAAGCACTGTGGCATCTTATGTATAGGTGCAGCAAAATTATATCTAGCCGTTGATTTGAATATACAAGATTTGTTCAAAAAGTAACGCCAACAGGAAAATGTATCTAGTTACTACTATTATTTACCGATTTTTGTTCATTTAATATATTTGATCATCAATACCTGTTTCAACCCTATGGAAATAACATAAAATATACTGGTATAGATATTACATAGTTAAGAACTTACAAAACGAAAAAATGCCTAGAATAAGAGCTTTTGATATTCTTACCATTTCCTTATGTGTTGGTGTGAGTTATTATTCTGGTATGTATTAGCAAGATAAACATTTCAAGCATCCGCTTGCAAGTATCATTTTTCCATAAATAATTCCGGCTAAAATATAACTTGGCGTACTAACCTTTAATAAATTATCTAGCCAACAAATTTTTTGGTCCAATAATAATGTAAGTGACATTTTTTTGCTGCCTAGTGCTTTAGTACTACCATTATTGACTGTAAACACACTAACCATCTAATTTTTAATATTATTTAGCGACCAGTTGAAAAAAGATGGTAATTTAAGAACAGATATCCCAGTTCCTGAATTTGATGAGGAGGGGAACAGAGTGGATTTCCAAAAACAGATTTTCGAGGCTGAACAAGAAAGAAGGAAATTAACAGGAGATACAATAGATGCAGCTGCTTCAACAGCTACAGATGTTGAAACAAAATAGGCTGGGAAAAATAAAGTGATACCTTCTTGTAAATAATTGGCACTATAAAAATACATAGAATCTTTGTTATCTTTATTAGCACATTAAATAAATAAAATCAGTGTATTGTGTTATTAATCTCATTATTGGAATGACTACTAGATTTAGGATTTGAGTAATTAACTGTAGAATATAAAATGGTATAAAAGAAAGTACAAAGAGAAAATAATGTGAAGCGTAGAAAAAAATTAATATTAAAGGTAAATTAAAAAAAATCGTAGAATTTGGTTGTCGTTGGATCAGATATTCACTGAATGTTTAGGTCTAACACTTAATCGATTACTATTATCGCTATATTTGCGTGCAATGGATTGTTTCTCAAGGAGAATGGAGATTTTCTTTTTAACAGGAGTGATTTCAGCAGTATGTCCAAGAAAAGGATTTTCATTTTCCTTTCTCAATGGAGTTGGCAAACTATATGGACGGATGATAGATGATGATGTAGTGGTTGTATTGTTGGAGTTGATATTGGTGCTGGTATCCTTGAAGACGACAGATTTAGATTTGCACAGGTTGTAATTGTTTTTCTGATTTACATTTTGAGAGATCAATAGTCTCTTTTTTCCAAGATTAGGATGAACACTGCAATCATACGATGAGCCAGTAGTAATAATGGTGGAATAATTTTTCAATTCATGAAAATCTTCAGCGAGTTCACAAATCATGGATCTCAAGCTGGTTTGCAAATCATTATTATTTTTGTAGTAGGTAACAGTATTACGCTTATTAATATCCATTAATTCTAAGAGTAGTGTTTTAAAACCTAATGGATCGTTCAGTAATAACGGCTTTTGGTAAAAACTACTATCAATTTCATCAAAAGTGTCATTTGCATTAGCATTAATAAATGAACTTTTTAATGAAGCATCGGAACAAAAATCATTGATTGATTCATCACTAGCGTTCACTAAAGATAGAACAGATGGTGCTGAAACTTTTTGATTGTCTATGTAAATATCATTATTGTGAATTTGCAATTCTTCTTGCTGTTCTTCCTTATCTGAAATATACCAATTATTGTGATTATCATTCAAACATGAAAATCGAATATCTTTTTCGTCAGATTTAAAAATATTTAACATTTCTTCATTCAATTTTACTTGTTTTTTATAAGAATTAGACTCAATTATAGATAACTCAAGCTGATTTTTAAGGTTTAAATTCTCTTTTAAACAATTCTTCAAGACTTTTTGAGTTTTTGAATTTCTCATGTTTAATTCATTAATTAAAGAAACTTTTAAATCTTCATTTAAAAAAGTTTGACATTTGATAAATTGGGATAGAATTGTTTGTAATGATGTAACCAATAGTTTAAACTTGATTTCATAATTTGAAAGTATAGGAATCATCGAATCTTTGATAAAAGATTCGTGACTTGCTTTAATATCGGAAATTTCCTTATTTTTAATTAATAACTCATTATTAAACTTACTTATTTCATTGTTAATCTGTATAGTTGATTTCAACTTGCTTTGTGAATTTTTAAATTTTTTAGATAATTCAACATTTTCATCGACCAAATTAGAGTTTGAATTCTTGAAATTTTCAATATCTGAATGCAATAATTTATTCTCTTTGAAAATCTGAAGAATTTTTTCATCATTTTTAAATTTCTTTTTATTTAAATCTTGAATTGTTTGCAACAATTTATTCTTGTCTCGATTAGACGTATCAAGTTTACTCCTCAAAATACGGATCTCTTCTTTATTATTGTCAGCTTTACTTTGTAATCTACCAGATTCTTGAAACAAGTCATGGAAAACTCTATTTTTAAAATCCAATTCCTTTTTCAAAATACTATTATTTTTCACAAGTTGATTGATTTTTTCTATTTGATTATCAATTTGCGATTTTTCATTTTTTAAGAAACTATCAAATTCAAATTTATTATCAAGTAAATTAAAATCATGTTGTAAATCATGAATTTTATCATACATTCTATTATTTTCTTTAATATGGGTGTTTAAAATTTGCATAGATGATGAAATTGTTCTTTTTAATGCCTTAATCTCTATTGATTGTGATTTCAGTTTAGTTTTTAAAGAATGAACCTTTGTTGAGTAATGTTGATTGTCCATTTTTAATTTATTATTCTTCTTTTTGAAATATTCTAATTCACTGGATATATTATCGAATTTATTGAATTCTGTTAAATGTTGTTGTACATTATTATCATGAATATTTTCTTCATCGTCATGTATCTTCTTTTCTATATTATCTTCCTTATTTAAAGAATATTCAAGACTTTTATCATTGATATCTTCCAAAGAATCCTCAAACAAAGTTTCTGCACTAGATTCATTGTCGTCTTCATCTTCTTCATTATCGGACTTGCTTTCTGTTGTCAACATAGTTTGCTTTTCCTGTTGCTGCTGCTGTTTCGGATGTACCTCATAGTTCAAATAAGCAACACCTTTCTGGTTTTCATTGATGTCATCAAGACTACTTTCATTACTATTATTATTATTATTATTATTATCGCCGCTTCTTCCCGAGTCATTCAAATTTACACAAACCAATAAAAGAGCGGAAACGATTAATATGTTCATATAAAGAGCGCCATTTATAAGTTGTTCAGTATTGATGATAGTACCTAATTTTTGGGCATGTTTAAGCATTATTAGTATTGAGGAATTAATCAGGACATATCCTATTTGTAAAAGATAGGATTTATTCCTACTTTTTAAAGACATTTTTTTAGCTACGCTCTATTAATACATATGAATGTATATGTCTTTAGTAAATTTTAATAACAATAGATAATCTGAACACAGTTTTATTTTTGGCAGCTTGAAGTATAAGATAATAAAATTTTACTATTTTGAGCGAAAAAAATTAGAATAATAATTTGAGTTATTCTGGTTTATATTTATATAAAAGGCATACAAACTTGTGAAAGGAGATGTCAACTGTAAAAATAGAAATGTAGGAGAAGTGTTTCCCTCATTTTTTTTTTTTTTTGCTACTGGTTTCTTACACAATCTTGTGTTGTTCTTTTTCCGAATATGGTAAGGGGGAGTTTCGCTTTCATGCTTCATTCCCAAAAATAAAAAGTCATGTGCTACACGTGCTAAGATAAATTAGTTACACTCTAGTTTTTCTCAACTTCTTCGTTTAAAATAGTTCAGTCTAAGGGTGCTTTCATACAACGTTAATAGTTATCTTTATTGAATGAATTAATATATATGATCGATATATGTATAATGAATGAAAGATCTAAAATTAAACAGTTGTTGTCAATTTAGCGGACAACTCAATTTGAGTTTTAACAGTACCAACCAAATATTCAATCATCAAAGCATCTTGAATGTAAGTCTTGAACTTGTTATTGAAATTTTCAGAATTAGAATTGAACAATAACAAATTAGAAATCAAGAATTTACCGATTTTATCAGCTTTTTCATCAACGACTAATTCGCCAGAAATGATTTTTTCAACGTACTCAATATTGGCGTCCAATAACTCAATGCATTTTTTGAAATTATTTTGAATGACAATTAAATCATTATAAGATTTATCTAATGGAAGGCTATTGGAAGTTTCATTTTCGACGTTTTTAACCGAGTAGGATAATGCTAATTTTTCGGCCTGGCCATAGCTTATTTGGAATGGAATTGGATTAAGTACAACATTAGCGCCTTCAGTGATAGTACTGTTTCCAACCGGGGTTGTCACGTACGTGTTGACAATAGGAGCAACAGCGTTACCTTCAGCGTCTTTAGATTGCAAAGTCAAGAAAATGTTGGATGGAGAGTGAGTCTTGGAATTAGAGCTTGCATTGAAAAATTCCTGTAATAATGAAGAGAAACTGTCCCAGGTGTCGGAAGTTTGGTACCAGCCGACTATTTCCAACGAAGACTTGATGGTTTCTCTACGTAACTGAAGAGCCCCCTTGACAAGGCTTTCATCTATGCTGACTTCGTCACCATTTTTCTCATACGGAAGCATAAAGCTATCGGTGACCTTTATTCCCGACAAGTCATCTGATCTATTTCCTAATAATACACCGATGATTCTTTTGTCCTTTTCTGATTTCAAGGAAGCTTCTAAGATGGATAAAAGTGCGGTGGATTCTATTTGAGCTTCAAGTGGAGTTTCAGTGAAGGCAGAAACGCTGGCACTGTTCACTGGAGTGGCAATATTTGGTCTGACTAAGGATAAGATTTCTCTGGCCATTTTCAATAGTTGTATACTTTTTTTGTCTTTTGTGTGTATATAATCTCCCTTTAATACGATAGAATATGCTTTTGTTCTGATACTGTTCTATCAAATCAACATAATATTTTCACTCAATAACTTGATCACTGAGAAATTTTCAAGCATGCTTCTCTTCGCGCAGACACACTAAGAATATGTGTATCCGCAAAGAAAAAAATTTTTCTGAAAGTGCCTAGCTATATAATAAAGTATGGAAAAAAAAAAAAAAAAAGTCTCTTTCAAAAAAATTGAGAAAATTGATAATTGTGTTACCCTGCCTTTTCCCATCCATTTGTGGATATTGACCAGTAGTTTAGTTGGAGTCAACATCATCGCCAACCGAAGTTTAATGCTGAAAACAGACTCTGTGAAAGATTTCCAATAAGTAAACCCTAAATAAAAGTATAAGCAAAAGGCCAGATACAAGGGAAGTGAACAGCTTTTTTTTTCTGTTTTATTGGCGTGTATTTTTTTTTTTTTTATCTTCTATTTATTATTGTGGCATTACAAAGACAAAGAACATTCATATATCTTGCTTTAGAATATATTAAAGGAGTAATGTCCTTTTTGTCACTAGTTTGTAGCCAAATAATGAAATTTTCAACAAATGTGCTTTGTTTTTTGTTAAAAAAAATTAATAATCTATAGAAGCAAACTTGCACAGTAAACATGATCTTACAATAAAAAGAACAATTCGAATTAAGTTAACTACGAAGGAAAAATTGAAAATGAACGAATATCTGATTCATCAACAAACCAATTTTGTTTACTTAGTAGTAAAGGGTTCAAGCCAAGACGCGCCATCCCATACGCGTGTATGTCCTACTGGTTTGTCGAAACGACTTTTTACATGCACACAAGCTACAAAAGCCTTGTTGGGTGTAGTAGAAGGGTTTTCTCTTGGACAGCAAGCAAGAGCCTTCTTCTGCGGATAAGAGTACACATCCACTACTTCATAGATGGATGGTGCTGTACAATAAATCTATCTTTCAGTCTTTTCAAGCATAAAGGATCGCGCTCGGTGTGCCGAGCCTTGACGTATATTGATGCTTTAAGTCCGGCAGCAGCTTGACGGTGCGTCCGCCGTGGAACCTTTTTTTTGACTGCTGGCGGGTAGGATGGATGTCTAGTGTGAATAATAAACTAACCAAGCCAAATGAACACTCCATATTTCTGGGTGCAGAAAAGATCTCAAGTTAAGCGCCATGCGAAACAAATATTTTCAGAATAGCATGATGACGGATGATCCCCTAGTTTGTAGTTCAGTTTGAATTCATTTACACGATATTCATTTACACAAATACTCTACCGTTAGGGATACTGTAATAATAATCATCATATTTTTATTGCTAATAATACTATTCTTCTCTCGCGGATCCTTCCACACTCGCTCTGCCCATGACCAAACACTTTCCGTCGATCTCCAAGTTGATCTCGAACCATTTGAAGCATCTGGATCCAACAACAGCCATCGATAGAAAAGATTCCTCGACCACTACAACCACCAACAGTACTTCCACAACGTCCCTGGATAGCAGTACTGCGCGTCTGGCGATTCTTAGTCACACCAGCAGAAGTAATAGCAACAATAGCGTCAAGTCCACTAGCTCAGCCGCAAACGAGCATACGCAAAGTAAACATACTAGTCAACTCCCAAGGCTTGGTTCCGCCGCTAGTATTGTGAAAGCTACCCGGAATTTATTGGACAATCATAGCCCGACAATGAATATCAATAACAGCAGCAAGTCTGCTTATATTCCATGGTATTTGAAACAGTCTACAAAAGGTATGCATATTTATTTTTTTTAACATATTTTTTCTCTCGCTTCCTTTTTCCTCTAACTTGAATACTGACATTTTCTCTTTTTTTTTTAGACTTGGCATCCAATTTCAAAAAGATCTGTAATACTGAAGATGAAAGAATACATGAAGCCGTAGTAGTTGGTGAAAAATCTCCTTGGTCATTACATTTGAGCGCCAATAATGGTGATTATAACAGATATACCAACGTATTACCGTGGGATAACAATAGCGTGAAATTACCAGTTCTTGACAGCACAGCTTACTCCGACTACATTAATGCTTCAAGAATCAAATTACAAATCCCCGAAATCTCCAATTTTAACAGATACTATATTGCCACTCAGGGTCCCATGGAATCTACAGCTCCTCATTTTTGGCAGATGTGTTATCATGAAAGTGACCCCACAGATGAGAGTAGTCCTATTGTAATTGTAATGGTAACTTCATTGCAAGAAGCAAACAGGGAAAAATGTTTTAAATACTGGCCAGACGGTGACTTGTATGATGATATCTTCTTGAACACCGAAGGGGAATTTGAACAAGGATTCCCATGTTCTTTAGTGATCTCATTCAAATCAAAAGAGAAATTTAATGATTATGAACATACACAATTATTAATAACTCCTAAATCTAGAAAAGACAATACCGGATCCGATTTGAATAGTAATAATAAACCCAAAATAGTACATCATTTCTATTATCATAAATGGGGAGACTTTTCTCAACCAGATGAAAATGGTGCCGACATTATCAAAACTATTTCAGAAAAAGCTTGGAAAATTAATAATGATGATAATTTAGTGAAGGAAGGCAAATTCAATGAAAACCCAATATATGTTCATTGTTCAGCTGGAGTTGGAAGAACAGGTACTTTCATCACTTTGGATTACTTGTTGAATTGTAGCAAGATTTTTAAAGAACCGCTAAGGATTTTAGACAGCAATAATATAAATAATACTACAGATGAAAACGAAAAAGAAGAGAAAGATCCAATATTGTGTATTGTGAGCAGTTTGAGAAAACAAAGAATGATGACGGTACAAAGTAGAGCACAATTTTTGTTTCTTTATGATACTGCAGAATTAGAGTATAAGAAAAAAATAGAAGAAGAGCTTTATCATATTGATAATAATAATAAACATAAAAATTAAATTTAAACTGTCATGATGAGTTGATAAAATTGATAGATATTTTTTTTTTTAATTCACTCTTAATATTCCATTTACATAGCCCCATAATTCTTTTACTTTTGTATTACTATTACTAATAATAATATAGGCATTAATATTATCATATAAAAACCAAATACATAATCATATTTAATGAGAGTCTAAAGTAGATAATGAACATGTTTTTCAAATATGATTCTTTGATTGGTGATTAACGGTGAAAACCAAAGCATTTTTTTTGATGATTTTTGTGTGTATCTCTATTTTCATTTTAATTCTTTTATCCGTGTTTGTTTATAACTAAAGAAAAAACCAATAATAAAGAGCTATATCATAAACCTTGATTTATAATTAATGAGAAGAAGCTTTGATTAATGATTTTACAAATATAGAAACTAAACGTATCGTATTTCTTTGCTCAAATAGATAATAAATAATAATGAACAGGTATTATTCCAAAATATAGCAATCAAAAAAAATAAACATATCATTATCAGCAATCATTAAAAATGCAAAATGATGATGAACCTCCTATAAAATTATTACGGAGATCACAATCTCATGGTAGTAGAACTTTCAATTTTTCCAAAAATGAAATGAAAAATTCTAATTTTTCAATACCTGATAATGTTCCGGAGAATTTCAAAACAATAAATAACAATTTTCAAAAATTGAATAGCGTATCTCAAAATCTAAATGAGATGGTTGAAGCGGTTGAGTTGAAACGCCGAAGAACGTTTTTTGAAGGTGGCAGTAACAACAATGAATTAGTTGGTAACCATGAGAACATATCTTTTTTGTTACCTATTGCTAGCCCTGTGACATCTCATAATCTGCGTACCAAATCAAGTGATGATACCAATTTTTCTAATGATGAAAGCGTTCTTGCAAAAAAGTACAATACATTCATAATACCAAATAATATACTAAGGTTAGATAAACAGATCGCATTATCATTAAATGTGAAGCCCACAGATAGACATTTTCTTCTTTGGTTTGCATTATCTTCTCATGTCCCTTTAATCGTAGCATGTTTAGGTCCATTAGCCAATATGACTTCAATTTCTGCATTGGTGGATAAATGGAAAATCGATTCAAAGGGATATACCATACATGATAGTTCATGGACCATTGCTATTAATGCTTTAAGTATAGCATTTGGAACAATTTCTGATTTTTCTTTAATTATGAATTTCTCCAAGCAATTAGATTACATGACCGCACAAATCATTTCTATCTTTGGATGGCTTATAGCTTCTGCTTTATTAGTCGGAATCATAGTGGCCAACAAATTTCGTGCAGAATCTGGAGAATCTCTAAGTGATGGGTATTATTTTGCTATAATGACAGCAATTTTATATTTTATAAACTCATTTCTTTTATCTTTAAATCTATTGGGGCATGTCATGAAAAAATATTCCAAAAATTTTAATTTAGATAAAAATCAGCGTGGTTTAATTTTTTACACTTTAGCATATGCTATCTGGTTATCTATCGGTGCTGCATCTTTTTCTGCTTTGAATTCAATCAATTATGGATTTGCTTTATATTTTAGTGTGGTTAGTGTCACTACTATAGGCCTAGGTGATATCGTACCTAGAACGAGTGGTGCGGAAGCTTATGTTCTAGTATATGCATTAATTGGTGTTCTAATTCTTGGTTTAATTATTGCCACGTTAAGATCTATGGTTCTTAGTAATAATGAACCATTTTTATTTTGGAGTCAAGTTGAGAAGCGAAGAAAAAAGTTATATGAGAGATACATTAAAATGATAGAAGATGCAAATAAAGAACATAATAAAAGGCTTAAGCAAGAACAGGTGGATAAACAAATAGAAGAAGAACCTTCGAATAATGAAAATGATATGAATTCCAACGGATTTGACAAATTGACAAATTTAGCTGATAAAGAAAAGAAAAAGAAGAAGAATGACAATAATAATCATGATGCTTCTTGTGCTACTGCAAATTCATCTAGTGATTCTCAAAATAGAGCTGAATTTGGTTATAATATTACCAATAATAAGAAGAATTCCAAATATAATGAGAATCTAAAGCTGAATAATGAAATTGATAATAAAAACGAGGATGAAATAATAAATTATAATGGCTCAAATGATCAAGATACGAAGAAATTCAGGAAAACAAGGAAGCATATGTTGGACAGAAAATTGAAAGAAAAAAATATCACAATCAACGATTTATCAGATGAAGATGCATTTATGTTAATGAAATTGATTAGACGTAAATCCCACACTTTCCAAAAAATTTTGTCTTCATTGTTGACAATTTTTATTTTTGTGTGTTTTTGGCTTCTCGGAGCTTTAGCTTTCAAAATACTGGAAGGTTGGACATATTTCCAAAGTGTGTATTTTTGCTTCTTATGTTTATTGACTATCGGATATGGGGTTCCAGCACCTCAAAAACCTTTTTCTAGAGCTTTCTTTGTTTGCTGGGCACTAGGTGCTATTCCTTTGAATACAATTTTGATCTCAAATGTTGGTGATGCGTTGTTTGTGATAATGATCAACCCATCTAATAAAATCATGGAATTTATTGTATCTGGAGAATTCTCCAAATATATTCCATTCTGGAAAAAAATCTTTACAGGAATTCAAAGTGAACCCGTTGAAAATGATATAGATTTGGAGAATAGTTTTGAAAATAAAGTAGACATGATAAGAAAAGGAGAAGATTTAGCAATCACTAACCAAGCGTTGTCGAACACCGTTAAGGAAATGACAAAATCAAATAAAACTTTATATGAGGATATCAGCGAAAATCAACCATTGATCATCACTACTAGAAAAAAAGATACAGTAGAAGATAAATTGTTTGATACAATTCAAGAAGCTGTTTATAATTCTTGGGAAAATAATAGAATTGTTCTTCAGGCCATTTTGAAACAGCAAGGAGGAATTATCGAGATGATGGATGTGCTAGATTCAGTAAAAGTGTTATTGAGAGGTGAAGAAAATTCTAAGAAGTACACATACAAAGATTGGAAAAGACTTTCTACATTATCACATAACGCTGCTGAGATTGTTAGAAAAAATTCTGGGTTACCTCCTGTTTATGTTGATTCATCTTTCTGGTTTAGTGAAAAATCCCCATTAAGATATCCTTTGGATGAAAAAAATTATTTTTTACATAGATACTTGAAGGTGTTGGACGTTAAAATGAACCAACTATTGAATGATCATGTAGTTGGCTATAATTCATATTTGAAAAATATTGAAGCTAATAATCAAATAATTTTTGATACTATGAAGGACATTAAAAAGATAAGAAAATTGAACCAGGATTTAAATGAAGAAGAAAAAGAAAAACTAGAAGAGGTAGAGGAATTGGCTGCTGATATTAAGAAAGACGAATTAATGGCAAAGAAGCCGCCTAAATGATTCATATTGTATATTTTGTATAAATTAATTACTTATTTTGAACATTTTCTTCATGTTAAATATCTGTAGTTATATATGTCTGTATGTCTTCCCGAATTGCATGTTCATCAAAATTACGGAATTTCCGTCTTTTAGTTTTGGTCCTAATGCGAAAATTGTGGAAAATTTTTTTCTCTTTCGTTTCTCGAACGAAAGGCAAAATAAATTATAGACTGAATAAGTCAGAATGGAACAGAACCATTATATATATATATTAATATAAGGAAATTAAAGTAAATATATAAATAATACTAAAAAGAATATACAAAATGGCTAACTTATCTGACGAATCCAAAGAAAGAATCTCTAAGCTTTTAGATACTTCAAAGATCATTGTTCATTACGCTTGGATCCCGTTTGTTTTATACTTAGGATGGAAAAACTCCATTCATAAACCTGATTTGCTTAACTTATTGTCCCCATTACCTTCTGCTTAAACTTGAAAGAATTTCTATGTATAAAAAACTATAATTGGAAGGAATTGAATAGATTATTGGATTGAAGGAACTAAATGTTGAAACTTTTTGGACGGTGAATGAATTGGGGGTTATTGTATTGTTAATTTAACTTAACATAGTTGATTATGATAAATTATTACGTTGCAAATAGGTTTACGACTAACATAAAAAAATAACTTATAGGATACAAAACAGCTCACCGAAATATTAGGATATACAAATGATTTATGTTATTCTCGTCGGTGTTTCTTTCCTACATAATTTTATTTTTATGTCCATTTAAATTAGGTTGATAATGGTCGGTTTTTTTTGAATAGAATAACTGACTGGTAGTGCTTCTGAAAATTCTATTGTTAATTATTGTATCATGTGGTATATACAAATTGTAAATAAATATTTAACTCGATTAAATTCATAAAGATTTATACCAGTGTTGGGTAACTTAGTGGTGTAATCCGTGTAAATATTTAACTAAAATGAAATATATCAAATGTGTAACTGGATCAATTGAAGCATGTATATAAATCTACATAGTTCACCATTTACTGATAATACTAGCATTTAGATGATAAATTATTGCTGCACACAGTCATCTTTCATATTTTTGAAATTAGCATCCAACGGCAACGGTGGTCTATTATTGAACATCAGATTGAATTTATTTTCCCCACCTATGTTGTTTTGTGACTGACCTAACTCATGCAATTCATCAAGATAACCGCTTATCTTCATTCTAGTAGCCTCATCAGCATCATCATAGTTAGGCTCTTCAAATAATGCCACAATTTTCTTGTTTATCGCTTGCTGATCCTTAAAATTTTGCAACTCTTTAGGCGGCAAAGTTGCTTTTTTGTCCTCAATAAATGAAACCATATCTGTTTCCATTTGTTTCATAGGTTCGTACAATATATCTTTGCCCGTAAAATCTTTCAACATATCTTTCAACAAATCATCTGAGAAACCTTGACCACCTTCTTCATCATCGTCATTCATATCACCAAAACTGTTAAGCAATGATTCTAAGTTCTTATCAAGTCCCAAACTCAGCAATTGGCTCATCATTTCTTCAAGCTCATTTTGCTCTTTGGCTTCTTGCATATTTTTCTGCACTTTTTCATCTTGTTTTTTCAATCTGTTCAAAGTACCGGATATGATATCTTTAGGATTACTACCAGTGCCACCATTATTTTCATTTTCGCCTTGTTTTTCTTTATCCGGCTTCTCATTCTCATTAGGGCCTTCATATTCATCAGCTAAGTTCATCATGAGATTTTTAAGAGCATCTTGCGATTTCTCATCTTTACTATATGCGGCACCAAACAATTTTTGCATTTGTTCGTCGATTTCCTTTTGAAGCTGTTCTTCATCCAATTCATCGTCAATAACATCTTTACCATCCTGAGATTCACAGGAAGTTTGTTTTTTCTCATTGTTTGTGGAAATGTCGTTTAAGAGAACGTCTCCCATTTCATCTAAATAATCATCCAAATCATCATAGTTGTCATCATCGGAGTTAGACATGTTTTTCTTAAATCAGTCGGTATCTTTAACCTAAAAAAGTATTTTGCTGTATAAAAATTTGCATTTGAAATACTCAGAAGAACAAAAAGTATTCAAAAACAATCGATTAATGGAATATGGAAAACTAAACTTTGTAGTTGATTATACATATCATTTTATGGTGAGTACCCCACTGATGAATTTTATTACCCGCACCAAAGACCAATTGTGACTTATTCAAATGAAAGGCTCTCTGAAAAAAAAAACTTAAAAAAAAAAACAATCACACAAGGAGAAGCCAAATAACAATACTATTATATTAAAGAACTAATTAATCACACTCTTCATTCAGATATAGAAACTATTCATATAATACTCTATTAAATTAAATTATTTATCTTTGCCGTTAATAAATAAAATATAATCTATGAGCAGCGACCTTCGTACCCATCGTTTACAAGAAGAAAGGTATGTTGATTTTTATATATAATCAGTCAACTTAGATGTTTTGATGAAAAATAAAAGAAATCACATGAATATATATATATGTACAATTAGTTAATTTATACTAACATTTATTTTATAGAAAAGCTTGGCGGAAAGACCACCCGTTTGGTTTTTATGCTAAACCAGGTAAGAACCCAGATGGATCTTTAAATTTGCAAAGTTGGACTGCAGGTATTCCAGGTAAACCAAATACTATATGGGCTAACTCAGTTTATCCAATAACAATAACTTTCCCGGATGATTATCCGTCCAAGCCACCTAAGGTGAAATTTCCACCTAATTTTTATCATCCCAATGTGTACCCGTCCGGTACTGTTTGCCTAAGCATTTTGAATGAAGAACAAGACTGGAGACCTGCTATAACTTTGAAGCAAATTGTTTTGGGCATTCAAGAATTATTGGACTCTCCCAACCCAGATTCGCCAGCACAGGAGCCTGCTTGGAGAGCTTTTGGAAAAGACAGACCAACTTATGAGAAGAAGGTTAAAGAGCAGTCCTTAAAATACTTGAAATAAGCTGATGTATATATTTAAGAAAAAAACCGAAGAGGATGCGTGATTAATTATATTTAGATTTTGCAAGGAGAAAGATAGAAATAGATGGAGCAAAATCAGGAAATTAGGTAAACGGAAAAGAAATTAAAATAAAAAGCAGGTATCAACTCAAAGATATTGGTATAGAAAGAACTTTACAACAGTTTTTGTTTATTTCTGCTCCTGCTTGTTTTGATAAATATTAATGGATGCGTGAACCAGATTAGCTGTTGTTCCTTATGCAGATGTAAATAGACAGATACAATGTTCATTATTGTTTTTTTCTTTATAATGGATTCACATGACTATTTATAATTGCTTGAACAGGGTTCAGTGATTTTGTCGGCCAGAATTTGCAGCAGGTTGCAGTATGATGATGTTTTGCAAGACTGATACGCAGAAATACAGGAGTTTCCAATTAAATTAATGGATGGGAAATTTTTCCGCAGGACTCACCAAACAACATCTTAGCACTGCCATTACTGTTGATTCTTGTGAGCTTTCTTTGGGATAATACATCCATAGAAGTTGAATTTCTAAAAATCACTGAAAGTTTTTTTTTTTTTTTTAAAAATATATATATTTGGATTATGATAGTTGAAATCTAAGTCTACAATGTGATTAAACACTGACACTTTACATACTAGCTGAAAGCAGATCTGGTTTTGAGCACAGAACTCATCGTTATTATTGATTTTTTTTTTTTTCTATTTCCTTTTTTTTTTTTTTTCTTGTAATATTTAGTTAATAGGAAACTATTCAAACATAAATTCCATACATTGTTGTGGAAAATCAAATTAGTAAACGATCATAGAAAAACGCGGAACATACTTATCGAAAAATGTCAGACGAGGAAAAAGATGTTGTCATGAGGGATAATGGAGAAGAAGGAGCAGAAGAAATAATAGTGGAAGCCGATGACTCCCAACCAGCTACTTTGAAGCCTACGATGGATGAAGATGAAGATGAAGAAGAAGAAGAAGAACAAGATTTAGAAAAAATTAAACTAGTATGTATAAGTGTTCACTTTATATATGTATACTTCTTCGAGTATATGGTATAATATCATTGCTTTAGTTGAAAACTGGTGATGTAACTTCAAGTCCGTTTGTTTTGGACTTTCTTTCTTTCCTAGCTTACTAACATTCTTATTTTTTAGTTACCGGGCTCATCTGAAGATGGTACAGCCGCATCTTTCCAAATTATGGATGAAGATCACACATTAGGTAATGCCTTGAAACAAGTAATAATAAAAAACCCAGATGTTGAATTCTGTGGTTATTCTATTCCGCATCCTTCTGAACCTAAACTCCATTTAAGAATTCAGACTTACAATAACATAACTGCTGTTGATGCCCTTCATAAGGGTTTGGATGATTTATCAGATTTATGCACTGTAATTGAAGAAAAGTTTTCCGAAGCTGTCGCTGAGAAATCTCAATAAGTTCATAAGTAAATGTATAAAAAAAAATAAAGGAATGTGAAGTGGAATCAAAGTCGAACAAAAGAAATAGAGAATATATAGAATGTCTTTTCTCTTAGGGATTCCCATGATTTTTTGGTTTAAACAAATAGAATATTTAATCTATCAAGCTAGCTACAGTATCAGAAACTCATTAAACACTAAGATCGAAAATGTTTAATCAACAGCCATTAGTAGGACAGTAATTAGGGAAGGCTAGCTTGTCTTTTGTTTTGTTAGAGTATTTTTAGGGCATATTTTATTTGTGATCATAAAACTCAGATTTCCCTTCATCATAAATCAATGAAGAGAAAGATCTGTGTATCTTTTGAATAATCTCCTCTAAATTTACAGTAAATATTACGCTTTATAATACATTACTAAATATATTGTTATTTTTAGTCAATAATCTTTAAGAAATTCATTTCGATAAATTAATTCTGGCGTTTAATTTTCCATCGAAGCAAGTTACAAACAATTAGAAAAAAAAAAGAAAAAACGACGCGTGAAAAAAAAAAAATCTTAACTTTTCTTCTTATATATCCCAAAGTTTGTAAAAAAAAATCCTGATTTTCATTTAATTTCAAAAATTTCAACAAGAATAATAGTTATTTCTGTTGTTTTTCGGATCGAAAATTCATTCTAGATAATTTATGTTAGAACAAGACAGAGCAATGACTAAACCTAGTTTGAATGATATTCTAGAAAATGAGAATATTCAGATCGCAGATGTTGACACTGAAAAAACTGCAGACGATGCCAATCACCAAGAAGAGCCAGCACCGGATAATTTATGTGTGGAATGTGAGGATATGCCTAGTCAGTTAAGTTGTGTCGGGTGTGATGAGAATTTCTGTAATGTTTGTTTTAGAATGATTCATAGTTCAGGTAAACGAAAATCACATATAATCAAAAAGCTAGAAAACATTGTAAATAATGAAGAAGACCAAGAAATGACAGATGAGGAAAGACCAAATAGTGCCGTTGCGAAAACCGAAGTTATAGACGATAATGAATACACTGAAGAATTAGCCAAATTGAGTGAATTACCATCTGACAAGGAAGCCAATGAGATACTTTTGAAAGAGATCAAACATCAAGTTCAGTATGTTCCATTAAGATTATCAGCAGAAGATAGGCAACTTTTCAACTTGTTGGACGCTGCATTAAACGTCTCTGAGTACACTGACAAGATTGATATTATCTCATATACCAATAAAAACAAAAGAATTGTATCTCAACTAAAGGAGATTTGTTCCATTTTATTGGGATTGGTTGTTTCTAAAAATATGAAATTAGGATCTGAAATGATAGTGGAAAAAAATTTCAATGACCATGAAAATTGGTTCAAAAATATATTTGAAATCGGTAGAAGATATAAAATTTTAAATCCTAACAGATTCAACGATAATTTCGGGAAATTGATTTACATGATTATGGATTCTAGAAAGCCAGACGTGAAAAATCATATGGAATTTGACTTATACAAACCTATTAAAACTGTTTATAGATTCTTGGATTCAAGAGAAGATAAGAAAGCTCTAGGATTATTTGAAGATCCTTTATTAGTGAACGCTACTACAGAAATTCAATCAAGAAACAAGACAAGAAAGCAAATTGATAAAGAAATCAAGATCAAAGAATATTTTATTGAAAAGTTAACTAATAAGTATTATACTTCTGTCTCGCAAGGTGATGAAAACAATGGGTTTAATAAGGAGGAGATTAGACAGGTGCTTTACTCTATTGGCGATGTTAATGCATTCACCAACGCCAACAAATTACCTGTTGATAGATTACTTACTAGATTAAAATTTTTTGAAAAACCAGAATCCAAATATTTTGATTTGGGTATCTATAATGGAATGGATGGATCCAGATTAACACACAGTCACGAAAAACAATATGAATATGTTTATCAATCATTGAGCTTATGGTCTGAGATAATACGACAAATGATTTATTTATGGTCTTTAGCAGATGAGGATTTGCTAAGCGATAGCGGCAGCTATAAATTATGCCATACAGGTCAAGGTATGAACAGAGTAAAATCATGTCCTAAGGTGTATAGAGCAATGTTAAACATTGTGGAAACAGTCAAAAGACAATCCGGATATTGGATTGGATCTTCATACATTCATCTTGGAGACGAAACCGTTCCAAATGCGCTATTTTTTTTGGATAAATATTTGCAAGTTCCAAAAATTTTGAATCCTATTGATAATTGTTTACATTTAATAGAAGAAGAATTTCCAAAAGATGAGTTCTTGGCGACCGCGATTATTAATGAATATAAGTCTATTGATAATCTAGTTAAATTGATTTGTCATAGTTTTTTCAGAAAAGCATTTAACGGATCCGGTGCTAATGATTATTTCTCTGCCGGTAGTTGTGTTGATGGCAGATTGACAAGTACTTGGGAATGGGCAAATCAAATTCATAAATATGATTTTTACAAATTCTTTTTATTGACTGGATTTATGGGTTTCAATGGTTAGACATTTTTTGACTATATAGCGATTATATCTATATATGCTCGATACAAAGAGTAATTTCAATTTATCACACTAATTATGTACGTATCATGTTAATTTTAAAGTAGGAGTAATAAAAACTATTTTAAGTTAAAAAAAAAACGACAAAGATATGCGAAAAAAAAAACTAACTAGAGAACGTAAATAGAACAAAAAAAAACGAAACTAAAGGGAGAAATAATTATTTCAAAATTAGACAAGTCCAATCAGTAAACATACAGCAAAAAGAATTATTATAACTTGAAAAACATAAAATTAATATAAATAAAAATCATTGATCATGACTGATGCGATTAGTATAGGTAATGAATTGAAAGTATGTTAAGATATGTTGCATGATTTAATTTTTCTTATTCAATAAATGTTAAGAAACTAACAATTTACTTTTGCATTTTTAGGATGGATTTAAAGTAACCGATAAATGGGTTCAAAATAATATAGCGTGGATAAGTGAAATTGAATATTTCTATAGACAAAGAGCTATTATTGAAAAAGAATATTCCAAGAAACTTCAAGCATTATGTAATGAATCATTTAAGAGAAAATCAAAGATTTCCAGTTCCATTAGTGTTGGGGATGAACCATGTTTAACAGCTGGATCCAATGAGAATTCTACATTGAATATGTGGACTGATATTTTAAATAAGAATGAATCAGTGGCTAAGGAGAAATCGAAACTTTCTACTGAGTTCAATGATAATATCAGTGATAAGGTCTCAAAATTTCAAAAAAGATGTGAGTCATATGAGAAGAAATATTCTGATTTATATTCGATCTCAGTCAAAGAAAAAAGCAACATGGAGAATGAATTAAAGAAATCTAAGAATTCCTATTATTCTGCATGTGAGGGTATTGAACATGTTAGAGTTAAAAATGAGAAGAAATCCAAAGGTAGCAACACCAAGAAATATTCCGAGAAAGAAGTTAAGAAGAATGTCAATAAGAATAATTATTTAATAAAAATCAATCAACTGAATAGATTGAAAGATAAGTATTATTTCCAAGATTTGCCAGAGATTTTAGACGGTTTACAAGATTTGAACGAAATTAAAACGATTGAAGTGAACCAAGTATTACAAGAAGTTATCGACATAGAAACAAAGCAAAACAACCAATGTAATGAATTTTTGAATTCATTAAATAATATTATCAAGAGTAATAAGATCAGTAATGATACAGCTATGTTTATTAAACATAATGTCCAGCAATGGACTGAGCCTTCAGATTTCAAATTTGAAAATTCACCAATTTGGTATGATGATGATCAAATGATTACAGACGGAGATGATGAGATGAAGGATTTAAGAAAAAGATTAGCTGCAGCAAATAATGAATATTTGAACAATGATAAGATATGCGAGACTTTACAAATGAAGATCAGCGATAATAATAAAGCCAAGAGCAAAATGAAAGAAGCTGCAAAAACTGATAATTTTAAATGTTTTGAGGATTCTATTGCTGCGTTAAGTAAATTTATCATTAATGATAATTCCAGAGTAGCTGCCGAAGTAGAAATGCAGATCATACAAAGTAGTGCTGGAGATCAAGATTTGGCCTTAACGGCATCTGACGAGAAGAAGAAAAGAAGAGGGTTTGGATCAATTTTTAAGAAAGATCGTCCCACTGGCAGCAACAGCAGTCATAATGATGCTAAAAGTATAATCAGCGGTAATAGCAGCCATAGTACAGCTACGCATAGATTTGGCGGTTTACATATAGGCAGTAGGTTGAGCCATGCAAGAGAAGTCTCTGGAGGAAACCAAAGTATTTACAGCGGTGTTTCCAATATCAGCACCAGCACAGGAAGTGTGAATGCACCTGCGTCTGTCATTTCTTCTGCAGCAAATTCGACAACAATTCAACGAACTATAAATCAGGGTACAGCTTCCTATTCTTACCAAGCATCAGATGCTGATGAGGCCAGTATTCAGCCAGATGAGAAATTTGAAGTGTTAGCGTTGGATGATGGATCTGGTTGGACTCAGATTAAAAAAGGCAACGGGGATATTGGATTGGTTCCTACGAGCTATATTACCGTCAGCCAGATAAGTGTTACCGAGAAAAAACAAAAAAAGAGTCTAGTCCCTCCGAAGGTTGCTCCGCCTAGAAAAAGTGGGAAGAGCATCGGCAAGCCACAAGCCAAAGTGTTGTATGATTATGTTGCTGATGGAAATGACGAGATCTCTATTAATGCTGGTGACGTGGTGAGCATCCTCGAAAAGGATGATGGGTCTGGTTGGACGTTGGGTGAGGTCAGAGGCAAAAAGGGATTGTTTCCAACTAGCTACGTTCAATCTTCGTAATTTTCGATCATAGTAATTCGCTATATACAGTATTATATCAAATTATCGATGAAGTTGTTCAAGAGTCTATTTGAGTAATTGCTTCATCGGGCATGAGTAACTTAAAAATAACGTTTGCGTGCGCGTATTAACTGACAAACTATTTCCGTGTTTTTTTTCTTTTTTTAGAGGAAAAATAATTCCTTTTTGTAAGAAATTTTTTTTTTTTGGTGGAAATTTCTGAAACAGCGATGAAGAGATACAAAAGAAAAGATAAAGAAAGCGTGGTAGAAAAAGCGCTGGCTCATAAATAAAAAAATAAATAACAACAACAAAAAATAACCATCAGTTAAATTGAATTCGTAACAATTAAGTAAATTTATGGATAGTATATCATACTTAAACCTTGGGCTGAGTTGATATAGCAATTGGATCTATGCTAATAAAAATTGTTCAGTATTTGATAGACAAAGCAAAAGCATACGATATTTTAAGAGAGAAAAAGAAAATCCTCGGCTAATCAATAAAGACAGTAAAATCTACCATATACACATTATTTTTTATTTTTTTCCAAATAATTATCTACCATAGAATATAGCAATAAAAATACATCAAAAATGGGTGGTTCTATGTCTAAAATGCTAGTAAGTATTCCTTCACTATTAATTTTTTTTTAAAGGATGATGAGTTACAATTGCACTGATAATCAGAAACTAACACGTTCAATTATTTATAGAACAAATTGTTTGGCAACAAAGAAATGAGAATTTTAATGTTGGGGTTAGACTCTGCAGGTAAAACAACAATATTGTACAAATTGAAATTGAATAAAGGTTTGAGAACAGTACCAACAGTGGGATTTAATGTTGAAGCCGTGACTTACAAAAATATAAAATTTAATGTTTGGGATGTTGGTGGACAGGAGAAGATTAGACCATTATGGCGTCATTATTTCACCGGTGCAAATGCTTTAATTTTTGTCATTGATAGCGCAGATACTGATAGAATTGGAGAGGCTAAGAGAGTGATGTATGAAATCATTGAAGATAAGGAAATGAAAGATGCTTTATTATTGGTATTTTCAAACAAAAAAGACTTGCCTAATGCATTGAAACCGCAAGAAATTACTAAAAGGTTGGAATTGGATAAATTGAAAGATCGTATTTGGTGTGTTGTGGCAAGTAATGCGTTGACCGGGCAAGGGTTAATTGAAGGTTTGTCTTGGATTTCTAATAATTCGAAATATCAAAAGAGTCTGTGAGACTACTTGACAGAATGGTTTCCCAAAGAAAAAAAAGGAAAGAGGAAGGGGAACATCAATTAAAGACTAATCCACTAAACTATGATCCTTACAGTTGAATTATGGATTATTATATTCTTTCAGTTGGCTTGTACTGCCATCTGGTTGTGGAAAGAACGATAGTGTTGAGTTAATTATTTAACAAGTAACATATTTATAGATAGCACAAATTTGATTGACTAATTGTTTCTATTTCTCTTTTCGAGTTGGAATCGATTCAAATTACCAGCCCACCATTCAGAATATCAGTCCAATTTAGGTATTTTATCTTCATTCGTTTTCAGTTTTTTTTTATTATCAAAAACTATATATATATATGGATATGTTATGCTAGTTTTTACTAACATTCAGTTAATCCTTTTGAACTATCTACTTCATTTTATATTATATTATCCTTATACCGTTTTATTTTATTTTTTTTTTGAGATTTTGTTTTATCTGCTTTCACATGTATTGTTAGTGCGTAATCAACTATTTGTCCTTTGTTTACAATATAACAAAACATTAAAGACATATATTGATTGACAAACACGCATAAAATAAAAAGATTATTTTACTAAGTAATTATTATAATAACAGTTTGAATTTATTAAATTATTTTATAATAACGATATAAAAAAATAATATAATAACAATTTTTATATTTAATAATCACCTGGGATTTCAAATACAACTTGCTTACCAGTCAATTTGTTGTAAATAGATTGGAAAGATTCTAATTTGTAGTCAACACTAGAAGACTCTTTGGAGTCCAACAAGATTTTTTGGACCTTGTTACCACCAACCAAGTATCTGACACGCTTACCAACAATCTTAGTTGGGAAAACTAAGTCTTCCAATAATTTTTCATGAACAGCAGTCAAAGTTCTGGATCTTGGTCTCTTTTGGGTTTGTCTGGAAGTTCTACCAGGCTTTGGCAAGATTCTTCTTTCAGCCAAGAAAACAACGTGTCTGTCTGGGAATTTCTTTTCTAATTCTCTGGTTAATCTATCTTGGACTTTGTGGTAACCCTTTAAAGTTGGGACTGGGACAAAGATGACGATAGCCTTTTTGTTGTCAGCAACATCAACCTACATATGATTGTTAGTATTATTGTCGTCTCTAAAATAAGACTCGGCTGGCTGCACAGTGATGAAATGAAAATGGCAAGAGCTGGTCTAGTATTTGCATGAATTACTAATAAATCTCAAGATGTCATTTTGCTTTCTATGTGTGCGCAATTATCCCTTATTCTTTTCAATCTGGAATCCTATAATATCTAATGTCGAATGATAATATATAGAACATTCAGCTTTTGATACACATGATATATTTTCTTTGCGGCCTGTTTGACATTCTATCCCTCACAATTCAATTCAAATTTTTATTTGGCACATCAAACTAGTTAACATATATCATTTTCCACATTCATGATCATACTCGTATTGTCTTTCACATATATACCTGTATCTCTCGAATAACAACTGTCTAGCCTAAAAATTTGTCACTTCCCTTATTCTAATCGTTTTGTGATCAACATTTTTCAATAAAAGCCAGCATCATACTCTTGTTACCCCATTTCACTTCATTAATATCCACCATTATAAATTCTTTTTGTTTTTTACTTACTTCCTTAATGGATTTGAATTGCAATAATCTCAACTCAGCCTTTAATTCTGGAGAGTGGGCTTCCAAGTCAACAAAGGCTTGAGCAACTTGTAATTCAAGTTCAGTTGGTTCAGCAGATAATACTTTAGAAGCAGTAGACATATTCTTTCACGGAAATCACTTGATTGTAGTATATTATAGTCTGAATTAATTTAAGGAGTGGAAATACAGTATAATGTATGTAAAGGATATTTCTGTATTTGATTTTCTTCAATACTTTTTTTTTTTTTTTTTTAAATTTGTTTATATGGCTGCTTCTTTTGTTCAGCTATGCGCTCTATGTAGTACTTTTTCCCTTTGATCGCATTTCTCGTGGGCTCATAGTTTGGAGGAATCTCTGTGTCTGCTCGTCGTTCATTTTCATCTGAAAAGAAAATAAGCAGTAATGTGCGAGATGCCTTGAAAGAAATGACATGGTGCACGGGTTTTAGCAGCATATTGATATGTTTTTTGTTGTTGTTTCTGTTATTTTTCCTAGAAACAGAAAAGTCTGAGATACATTCTTTTTTTTGTAAATCTAAAAAAAAAAAAAATTAAATAATTTCTTTCACAGATAGCATAAAAAAAAAATACTTAGTTACACGTGAGTTCGCCATATGTGATGCCCTCTTAATACACATGTGATATCATATTTGTTAGTGCGCTTACTGTCTTTCTCATAATTAGATGCACATATATATATATATATATGTATTATATATATATATCTATTGCTTGTCATCAATTCTGGTCTTTCATGCCTCTTTGTATATTACGATTTAATACGAAAACGGATATATATTAGCAACGAACAAGTTGTTTTGATGAGCTTAATATAATAAACAAGGGTAGCATTAGTTCAGCTGGTGCCTTTTCTAATTTGGTGTACTATCTCTACGAGTGTGTTGTTGATCTTGTACTTACATGAAAGCTACCGATATGTCCGGGTTTGAAGATGTGTGTGCATTAAGTCTGAGTCTAAAATACCGTTGCAATTAGGACTTTGCTTTTTCTTTCTGCAATAAAGAACTGCCTGGTTATCTCCGCGGTGACTGAATTTGTATTTTGGATTCATAGGAGTATTACTACTAGATGGCACAGTCTATCTGTTAGAAGGTTCCACACATCCCGCAGCATTGGACATTAATCGATTCTGTTTAAATCCGGGAAAAAATACTGGATGCTATGGACCTGTATTTTTCCCGTCAATTATTGGCAGCAATATGTATATATGTATGTATATATCAAAGACCTGCTTCAAGCTGGACATATTATAAATGGCGCTATGAAAATACGTAACTATCCATGTATTATTGCTATGTAATTTGTTGAAATACAAAATGTGCTCAGTAGACTGTGCTTTACATTAGCGATTGGATTAAAGCACCGCCAGTATCCATAAACATCGTTGCTTACTACAGGAACATTCAATTAGTTCATAATTTACTAACAGAGTTTAATCGTTAACCTGGCTCTCCGCTCTTTCTTCTATAAGGAATGATCACATGGACGTAGCGTGCTTACCCTGCACAGCCTTATCAGTAGCGGACCTTCGAATCCGCTCCTTGGTATATATTTTCGCAGGCGCTACCTTCCTTCTTTTCTTTTGTGTCTGCGCTGATAAATGATACGCGTGATCGTTAACTCTTTCACTTCAGTTTATTTGACTCATGGCCTGGCTTTATCGTATCCACGAATTAATTATCTACTTACGTTTGAGCTAAATTAAACAATAGCAGTAAGAAAAAATTTCATATATATATATACATCCAACACATTCATAGTAGTAGTATTGTGATCTGTTCGTCTCATGAAGTTTTATTTTATTTACCTCGTAAATATCAAGCAATCGGACGGACAAAAAGAAATAAAATATAACGGACTTAAATAACTTACAAAAAAAAAAAGAAACTTACTTTATGATAATACAGCAATATCGCATTATATAACTATTTCAAGCATATTTCATTTCTTACATGTATATATATACCTTAATATCTCACTTGGAATCTGTTGAATTTGCATTTCTATATTCTTTCTTTTTCTTATTATTCGGCTTCTCAGTCTTTGATCTGTCTTTTCTTAGTAAATAAATATATATTAATAGTTTGCTGCCTTTTTCCTCTATCAACCTCCCTCATTTAGTACATTAGCGTCACACACACTTATTTTCAGCATAAGCATCAACACAAAATGCATATTGAAATTGGATCAGTCATTTATGCGGCTGTCAAGCCCATGTTTAAAATTTATCTAATCTTGGGTACGGGGTTTCTCCTAGCTAGGCTCAACATCTTGACTGTTGATGTCACAAGAAACGTATCCGATATGGTTGTCGCAGTAGTATTGCCATGTTTGGCTTTCAATAAAATCGTTGCAAACATTTCCATCAGTGATTTAAAATCTATTGGCGTGATTTGTTTATCTGCCGGAATTCTTTATTCATTTGGTGCTTTCTATGCCTTCTTGGTCATTGTTGGAACCCCGCTTCCCAAAAAATGGAGAGGTGGATGTTTGGCTGGTGGCATTTTTCCAAATATCTCAGATTTACCAATAGCCTACATTCAAACTTTGGATACAGGTTCAGTTTTCACTGAGGAACAAGGTAATAAAGGAATTGCGTATGTCTGTATTTTTTTAATGACTTTTTTGTTTTGTCAATTTAATATGGGTGGTTTCAGGTTAGTGGAGTACGATTTTAGTACCCCTGATGATTTGGAGAAGAACACTTTACAAAACAGCAAAACACCTAATTTATCCAGTGAGAATTCTGATACGGCTTGGGAAAACAGTGTTTACGACGATTCAAAGAATCATGAAAAAAGTCAACCACCTTCTAAAATTGATATAATTAATGATACAAATGAAAAACAAACTGGTCTCAATTGTGATGGTGATGATAACCTTGATGATCTTCCTGATGACAACAGTCTTACTGATTCTTCTGAAGTTGTTAGTAGTTTATCGTCGTCTGCGGCATCACATATTGATGCTGGCAATGAAAAAAGTTTACCTCATGAAATGTTAGACGAAGAACAAAAGCTTAATGAAGCCAAGATGGACTCACTTCGCAGAAGAATACGAAATGATAATGATAATCAGAGTGAATCTCAGAGTATTCTGTCTAAATTATCTACGGGTGCTTCTTTAGTGCATTCAAACAACACATTATCTCAAACCATGTCAAGAAACCTTCAGCTAAGAACCATGCCATCACAAAACATTCAAAATGTCGTTGAAGAATATAGTCATGCAAACAACCGAGATGCCATTCATAAATTAAATACCTTGACGAAAATTGTCACTACAGATATTGGGGCCGCAAACAGTGAAGCTATTCAACGAGCTGGTGCATCCATTGGATTCATTCAAAAATACCATCTAAATTTTTTGGTATTTTTTTTGCAATCTATAATGAGACCGGTGTCTGTAGCTTTGTTGTTAGCTATCTTGATTGCTTTAGTTCCATGGCTAAAAGCATTATTTATCACTACACCAAGGGTTCCAGACATGCCTAACGCACCAGACAAATTGCCTCCTTTGAGTTTTCTTCTTGATTATACATCATATATTGGTCAAGCATCCGTTCCTTTAGGTCTTTTATTATTGGGTACTACAATCGCAAGATTATCTTTTAAGAATTTGGATAAAAAGTTTTTAATTAGTTCAACTGCGTTGGTGGTTTTTAAGCTTTGTATATGTCCTATCGTTGGAGTTGTTTGGGCGTGTGAACTTCGTTCGCTTGGTTGGCTAAACGATTCCATGATCTTCTTCGTGATTTGCATCACATTTGCATTGCCTTCTGCTACTACACAATTCTACATTACTGCTACTAACGCATCCCCAGACTCCGATGATCAGACGCAAATGGAGTGTCTAAGTGTATTCTTGTTGATGCAATATTTATCTTTATGTGTGACTTTACCATTTACGGTCACTTATGTTGTAATGAAGCAACTTTAATCAATTAATGATGGAGAAGTATTTTGTTTTATTGACATTTTTTTTCTCATTCTATCTTTTAATTTTTGGACATCAATTTCTCTTGCATGTATTGTTATTATTTGTTCTTTTTAGCTTTAGCATTCTGATTCTCGCTTTCTCTTCATTTTGATTTTTGCATTTTAATTTTAATTTTTCTTTTGTTCTTTATAGATATATCATCATTTTTTTTATAGATTCTCTGTTCTCTATTGGCTGCCATCAGGTTATGCTAGCAATTGAATTATTTTCTCCATTCGCTTCGTTTATTTCCAGTTTGGTAATAAAGTAATTTTCTCTTTATAAAAAGGTAATTTTACATGTTACGTAATAGAAGTCTCTACGTGGCACAGAAAAAAAGAAGGTTAAATGCAAAAAATTAAGTGGCTAGCTGCAATTTTATTTCAAGCAATAGAAAATAATGAAAAATAGAAAAACAAGCGCTCATATAAAACCAACAAGGTATCCATCATTTTGGATATATCTTAAACAAATAACTTTCAAATCAGGAAATTTTTATTCTGTTATTAAATATTCCGATTATTTCAAATTATAAAATACTTTTTTGAATACTAAAAAACCATGAGACTTTCAAACGCTGTTTTAGTATCTGTTCTCAGTTGTATGACGACAGTTAATGCTTGGGTTATCCCGTCCATTGAACAGTCGGCTACCGTCGCAAAGCCAGATAGAATGCCATGTCATAACAACAAGAATAATCAAGAATTTCAATCAAAATCCAACAATTACATAAATACTAGTGGTCAATCAGAAGCCCCGGTGTTTTTCACGGAAGCTTTAGATGACCGTGAAATTGTTCCACATAAATATATTGTAGTATTTAAGAAGTCCGTTGATGCGCAGTTCCTTAATTTTAATACTGAAATCATTAATGAATTTCAATTATCCGAGCTGTCTAAGTTGCGTAAAACTGATCCAACAAATCAATTCTTTATCACCACTCAAAAAACCAAAGATATTTCTGATCATGGTGGTGTCATTGATTCTTTCCATGTAGAATCTGGAATTTCTGGTCTTAGTGGCTATTTCTTACAGTCTACTATTGACATGATGAAAAGAATGCCAGAAGTTGAATTTATTGAACAAGATTCCATTGTGACTATCAACGAATTACAAACTCAAGGCGGCGCTCCTTGGGGATTAGCCAGAATCTCACATAGGTCACCATTAAATTTAGGAAGTTTCAACAAGTATGTTTATGATTCAGAAGGTGGTGAAGGCGTGATTTCTTACATTATTGATACTGGCATCAATGAAAACCATGCTGAATTCGAAGGCCGTGCACAATTGCTTGAAGATATCCCAAATGATGGAGGTTCGCCAGATCCTAATGGCCACGGTACCCATTGTAGTGGTACCATTGGATCCAAAACTTACGGTGTTGCCAAAAAAGTCCAGTTGAGAGGTATCAAGGTGATGGGTTCTAATGGTAGTGGTACAATGTCCGATGTTGTGAAAGGTGTAGAGGTAGCCATTAAGGATTACTTATTACAAATGAAAAACAATAAAATTAAGGGTGCATCTGCCAACATGTCCTTAGGCGGTGGTAAATCACCAGCTTTAGACATGATGGTCAATGCAGGTGTGAAAGCAGGTTTAAGTTTTGCTGTCGCTGCTGGTAATGAAAACAGAGATGCATGCAATTCTTCACCAGCTTCTGCTGAATCCGCTATTACTGTCGGTGCTTCCACCGTGTCGGATAGTCGTGCATATTTCTCCAATTGGGGTAAGTGTGTAGACATCTTTGCACCAGGATTGAATATTTTATCGACTTATATCGGTAGTGAAACTGCTGTTGCTACTTTATCTGGTACGTCTATGGCATCCCCACATGTCGCTGGTTTATTGGCGTACTATATTTCTTTGGCACCAGGTAAGTCATCACAATTTAGTTCTGCTGCTGATGTTACGCCATCTCAGTTGAAGAAAAACTTGATCTCTTTTGGGTCTCAAGGAATCTTGAAAAACATAGGAGAAGGATCGCCTAATGTGTTGGCATATAACGGTGCTGGAGAAGATTTGAGTAGTTTCTGGAATTCAGATGTTAAAGCTATCAACCATAAGAGCCCTATTCAAAAAATAGAAGATGCCGCTGGCAATGTGTTGCATGACATTGAAGCTGTTGCAGGTGAATTAATTGGCCATTTGTTCTAAATGTGTTGTAACGTTTTTTTTTTTTTTGTATTTAGTACTTTTTGTCTCTCTTTAAATAATAATTTAATCCTTCCTTCAAAAACTTGGCAACAGTTAATTGCAACTGATAAGTAATATTCTCGCTTTGAATTTACATTATTGTTGAAAAAGTATGTAAAAGGACAAGTTGTCTTGTTGAATTAAAATGAATAAGTTCAGTACATATGCGCGCCACGCAGCAGTTATATCCCGGAGTTTTCCAGACTATCTTAAATGTTTACACACAGCATATAAGAATTGTCAGAGTAATGAAAATATTGGCAAATATTCGTCCTTGAATAAACGGAAAGATATTATATCAGACTGAAATGAAAGAATGAATGAATTCTTTTTCAGAGGTGGGTCCAATATTTGCATATTCGTCAACATATAAGTAAATGATCTGATATTCTCTGAGGAGCAATAATCCCACCTACAACAAAGGTCTCCTCCTCCTTGAATGACGCATGACTTTTTTTTTTTCCATGTGGGTTCAAAAAAATGATTCTCTTCTTTTTGGCAGCAGCAATACAACAATTGTATAAAAGGCTCGTGATTTCCCCTTCTTGAAGCTTAATTCAGGCAAATTGATTTTGTACTACTTTACTTTTTACTTTCTATCTTATCTATTGAAGAATTCAATTTCCAAGCATTTAAATTATATAATAAACACAAACAATTGCTCAATGTCTCTTTCTAATAAGTTATCTGTTAAAGATTTAAACGTTACTGGTAAAAGAGTCTTTATCAGAGTCGACTTTAACGTCCCGTTAGATGGTAAAACCATCACCAACAACCAAAGAATTGTTGCTGCCTTGCCAACTATAAAATACGTATTGGAACAAAAACCAAAGGTTGTCATCTTGGCTTCCCATTTGGGTAGACCAAACGGTGAAGTGAACGATAAATACTCTCTTGAACCTGTCTCTGAAGAATTATCGAAATTATTGGGGAAGAAAGTTGAATTCTTGCATGATTGCGTAGGCGATGAAGTCACTAAGTCTGTCAACTCCGCTCCAGAGGGTTCAGTTATCCTTTTGGAAAACTTGCGTTTCCATGTCGAGGAAGAAGGCTCCAAAAAAGACGCTGACGGTAAAAAAATCAAGGCAAGCAAAGAAGCTGTTGCTAAATTCAGAAAACAATTGACTGCATTGGCTGACGTTTATGTTAACGATGCTTTCGGTACTGCTCACAGAGCTCATTCTTCTATGGTTGGTTTGGACTTGCCTCAAAGAGCCGCTGGTTTCTTGATGGAAAAGGAACTTACTTATTTTGCCAAAGCTTTGGAAAACCCAGTACGCCCATTTCTTGCCATTTTGGGTGGTGCTAAAGTCAGCGACAAGATTCAATTGATTGACAACTTGTTGGATAAAGTTGACATATTGATTATTGGCGGTGGTATGGCTTTCACTTTTAAGAAAGTTTTAGATAACACCAATATTGGTCAATCTTTATATGATGCTGAAGGTGCTAAGATTGTTCCACAATTGATTGCTAAAGCTAAGAAAAATCACGTTGAAATCGTTTTGCCTGTTGATTTTGTCATTGCTGACAAATTTGACAAAGATGCTAAAAGCGATGTCGTCACTGCTGAGCAAGGTATTCCAGATTCTTGGATGGGTCTTGATGCAGGTCCAGCTACTGTGAAGTTATTTACTGAAACCGTTGCCAAAGCTAAGACCATTGTTTGGAATGGTCCACCAGGGGTTTTTGAATTTGAAAAATTCGCCAACGGTACAAAACTGCTTTTGGATGCCGCTGTCGAAAGCTCTTCCAAGGGTAATACTGTCATCATTGGTGGTGGTGACACTGCTACTGTTGCCAAGAAATATGGTGTAGTTGACAAATTATCTCATGTTTCTACCGGTGGTGGTGCTTCCTTGGAATTATTAGAAGGTAAGGAATTACCAGGTGTTACTGCTTTATCTGAAAAGAAATAGACAAACCATAGTGCGGTAGGGTCTTGCTTTACGGAGGTTGTCTTTTTTCAAAAATAAAGCCATGATCATATAAATAGAAAAAAATAACAACAATAAGCGCAGGTGCTGTTTTGCTGTTATGTTTTTTAGTAGTAATACCTAATTCACTAAAATATTGTTTGACGAAACTCTTCAGAAATTGTTAAACAATTGAGTAGAATTTTTTCGTGCATTACTCTATTGAAGCTTAGTAAATGATTAATTTCTTATACAATTCAAATTTCGTAGAATATCATCGAATCTGTGTGTTTGAGAGAAAATATGTAAAACGTACAGCTCTTTATCCCAATTTGGAAGTATTCATGTTTAGGGAAAAAAAATACATAGATGAAGTGACGTGTTAAGGCATTAAATTGAAATATCGTTAAGAAATTAGACATAATTATGCATAAAACAAGCAAAAAAAAAAGACTTGGAAAAAAGCAAAAAAAAAAACGATAAAAAAAAGAAAGAACTCGCAAAGACGGTACGATTCACTATTTGATTAATGGATATTATGAGGATTATCAAAATGCTGATACATTTTATTAGCTAACATACAATAATTATATGTTTAGTAATTTTATTCAAACAGTGTTTTAGATTTTCTGACAATAATAATATCAAATAATCAAATAATCAAAAATATCCGACTTAACACCCACGAATTATAGGCCGCTGCTCACCTTAAGCAGTGTGACCAGCAGTCCACTACTAAGTGAAGACACTCCAGATTTCCTTTTCTTTTTCGGAAACATTTCTTCAAGTAGCAACAGCACCACAACATATAATACCAACAATGTCAGCGGTCTACAGAGGAATAACCTTACTAGAAACAACAATGATTATAACATATATAGCCAGTTTAAGTATGCCAAACAGGGGTCTATGCAAAAGTCCGCGGGAGAAACAAAACTGAGAAAAAATAGAAGAAATGAGCTAGATTTGATTGTTTGGGCATCCAAGATGATACAAAGGCTTCGTAAAATGATTTTGTTAGGTGAATCTTTTGTTCGTAAGACAAATATCAAATTTTTTGACGAGTTTGTCTATAATGTGATGTATTCAAAACTTTTAGAAGAGCGGCTAATGATCTCCAATTATAATGATTTGGAATTCATTGATTCACCAATAACTAATACTGGCTTCAATAACAAGCAAAATAAAAATGTTTATTTTGACAGATACAATATTCAGCGGTCAACGAGCCATTCATTTTTCATTGAGTTATTTTCCAAATCAGATACAAGGTATGTGGGTAATCTATTGATCATGATCCACTTGATTAAAGCAATTGGCAATAGTCCAGAATATACAGAACGAAATGTATTGGCTTTGAAATTAATAAATGTACTAATAGATATGAAAAATTATACTATAAACAAAAGCATCTACTCAAAATTGCTATTGAAAGGTTGTTTAAATATTTTCAAGTGTCAATTTTTAAAGTTGAACGTATCCTTAGACATGATTTACAAGAAAAGTATTTTGAGATTTAAAGAGATTGAAATCCATAATGATCCAATAAAAAAATTAAATCCTTGTCTTATCAATCAGAAAAATATTATTCAGTATATATGTGAAAATGTCAAGTTACAGACTAATCATTTAATTTTAAATTTGCAAAAATTATTAATATTATTGAGAAATTCTATGAATGATGAAGATAAAACAAGAATTCTCAGTTTTCATATAACGAATTATTGTCAGACGAATAAGATAGGATTGAAAAACGTGATCAGTATTATATATGAGTTTTATTATAATTCAGTTATTAGGAATTCTACCACTATGGACATACTCGGTGATGAATTAAATACTCTGAAGTTGAAACCTATGAGATTACCGGTAAAAACAGGCTCCATGACATCTCCTTTATCGTCTCCCAAATTAAGGTTGTCATTCTTAGAATATACAGATAGGATGAAATCTCCTGATATTGATACAGATAATAACAATGAAGACAATCAATACACTTATAAATCACTCGATAAATATTTGAACAGCTTTCATTTGATTAGAAAATTTTATTTAATAATGTGGATAATAGTGTTAAACGTTCAAATCAATAACAGCAATTCTGAATATTCATCCAATGATAATTCTATTGTTGAAAATCATCCAGATTTTATTATTAGTTCAAACATTATTGAAATTCTTAGATTGATTAATCAGCATCATGAAAGTTTTAAAAATAATCCTTTTTTCAAATATGAAGATGAACCATATCATGTTTCAAAATTATTTATCATTGGACAACTTCAAGATACGCTTTTATTGGATTGCAAGTTTTTCAACTCTATAAATGATCAAATGCAAAACTATTTCCGAACGAATAATTTACTGTCCATGCTAGTTATACAAACTTTCAAGAGTAATAGTAACCTTGAAAAAGATGCTGCTACACATCCAGAAGAAAATTCAGACACAATATTAACTAGCGCGAAACAAGATTTGATCGAGAGATTGAACTTTGTTTGTTACAAAATTATGAAAAGTGAAGATTTGAAGGACATAGAAGATGTAACTATCAGTATCAGCGATTTAGCCAATAATAACAGTTTGTCTAAGCACTTGAACAATGATTGCACTAATGATAACCTACTGAAGAGAACCAAGACACGAAGAAGCAGTTCAAATTTCTATCCAAGTTCAATTATCGAAGAAGATAATATAACTGGCTTCAATAGTGAATTATTATCATCACAATCATCGTGTCCCTCTGGATCACCATCTTCGATCATAGGCTCCATGATGCGGTCGACGGATTCTAAACCTTTGTCTGTGATAACTCGTGATTTGGATTCTTTTTACAATACTGTTTTAAGTAAGTCGCATCCTAAGAAAGTAATATCGCCAAGATCATCTTCATCATCTGCCGTTGTATCTTCGCCTTCTTTCAAACCTGGGTTGCAACTCTCTGTTTTAAAAGTGGGTTCTGAAAGTGAAAAGGAAAATGCACAAAAGCAAAAGCAAAATGTTTCTAAGAAGATTGAAATTGATATGGAGTTACCTACTGATATTTTCACCAGTAATGATGAAAATAAAGATTTTCAAGATGAAAGTTTGGTCAAATATTCAAGGAAGGATCTAGAAAGAGAATTGAGTAACAGAATAGGGTTAATGTTGGGTAACGAAAAAACAGATTAGATTAATTTAATCATATAATGATATAGTTTAGTGAAATGATTAATTATATTATTCAAGTATTTCTATATTATATTATAATACATGTTAAGAATAATTTTATTTATTAATATTCTTTCTGTAATATTTCCAAACAGATAACTCTTCCCAACCTGCTTTTCTTAGAAAGACTTTCTCGACCAACCAGTCCGGATTTTGTTCCACGAATAACTTATTTATTTGATCAGGTTTATTTCGAGCGCAATATAAGATATACGCGCAACCATCGGTCAGCAATGTTTTATCTAAAGATTCCAATACCTGATTAGTAATATCCATTCCTTGAGGACCTCCACAAAGTGCCAAGTCAATCAAGGTATTTTCGTCTTCAATCTCCACTATATTTTTTAATATTCCTTCGTTATCACTACTAGTGGTTTTTCTTCTCCAATTTGGAACCTCTTCAGAAGGAACGTAGGGCGGATTGAACACCAACAAGTCAACCAAGTTATCTTTTATTGCTGTAGTTAAATCACATTGTATCGAATCCATGAATCCTTGTTTTTGTGAAGGCATGGTAGATTGTGAGCTTTTCAAATTAAGTTGATCTGTTTGAATAGATGTCTTGCATGCGTAGTTGTTAAGATCTGTAGTGATGAAATATGCACAGGGGATAATATGAGTCTTTATGAAATTTGTTATAATTCCTGTTCCTGTACCTATTTCTAGAACCAATAATCTTGAAGTCGATTGAAGAAACTCAAGCTCTTGTTCTAGTGTATCTAGAAGTACAAATGTATCCTCTTGAGGTTCGTAAATTTTTTCTATATGTTCGGTACAATAATCGGGTGTAGGTAACATTCTCAGTATTTGATACTTTTTTTCTATTTATTCAGCTTTGAAAAACTATTTCTTATTAATTTATATATATTAAGCCTTATTATTATAATCATCTTCTAAATATAAATATCATATACTTTGATAGATGATTTTTCAATATTTGAATGTGCATAAAAATAGAGATTATTTTTGATATAATATGCGCGTGCGCAAAACTTATATTGTCAAAAATGAAATACAAAAAAGGAAGTTAGTTACTGCTAATATTCCTTGTTTTCTCCTTTTTCTTTTATTATATTGAAATTGAATTTAAGAACCACTTTTTCAAATCCTAGTAGTTGATTCAGAAGGATATCAAAGAAAAACCTAGCTCTAACTCTACAGAAATAATAATGGCTTTTAGTATAACCGTAAAAGTAAGTAATTGACAAAGCATCTTTTTTTGTTTCAATTAATAAATTATTAACAAAAAGTAAATTTTCAGACATTGACCGGTAAAGAGGTTCAACTTTCGGTGGATAGCAATGACAGTATTGAATCAATTAAAGAACAAATTGAGGAAAAAGAAGGCATTCCGCCATCACAACAAAGATTGATTTTAGATGGGAAAAAATTAGAAGAAGAACAAACTGTTGAAGTTTCAGGTGTTCAAGAAGGTGCTGTTTTGCATTTGGTATTAACATTACGTGGTGGTGCAATTTAGAAAAGACGAACCGGATCTTGTATACCTTTGTTAGTTTTTAATAAAAGAAAGAAAGTTGCTTATTTACTGGTAACGAGAGAAATATAGAAACTCAAAATTGTTGTAGATATGTTTACGTACCAGCAAAGTTTTTAAATATATAACAAGTAATAACAATATTGAAATTTAATCGAATTAAAGGAAATTGTGTTTATTCTGGGGTATTTTTTTTAAATCAAAAAAAAATTGAAAGAATAGAATTAAAAGAAAAGAGATAATGAAAAATGAATTAAGTATGTGAAAGAAGAACTAAATAATAGTACCAAAGAGATGAACAAAATAGTAAAATCAAATAAAAGGTTTGAAAATGAAAAAAAATGAAAAATAGAAGTAAATTAAAACAAGGAATAATATAATATAATCAAAAAGTAAAATCAGTAGGAAACAATTAGTCAGCATTTAATCAACAGCAGAATTACAAAGGAATAACAATACATCAAACAATGACACAACATTTCAGATAATCAGAGCGAGGAGCAACAGGTGTGGCAGTATTAGCATTAGCATATCTTGCACTATTGTTATTATTATCATTAACATTCTTTTCAACAATGGTCTCATCGTTGGTGCTGTCACTTTTCTTCCCATTGATTTTGTTATGGGTATTGCTATTAGTATTATTTGTTTTGAAATTCTTTTGTTCTTTCTTCAAGTCTTGCTGTCTTTTCTTTTGTTTTTCCTCTTGTTCGCGTCTTGCACGATCCGTGACTATAATCTGCGTGAAGTTCATTTCTGAAGAATCATCATTATTGTTCCCAATAGCTGCTGTAGTGTAAGTATCTTCACTCACAGAACCTGAGGAATTGTGATGATGATTAGCTGTTACAAAATTTACGTCATCATCAGAATCGAAATCTAATGGACTGGTTGTACCCATGTTATTTCCCAGCGAAGAAAAAAGTCCTCTTTGCGTTAAACTCTTAGTATATGCAGACATTGTGTCATTTCTAGGAGATCGAGACAAAGAAGGATTATAATTGAACGATGAAGCAGTATTGTTACCATTATGGTTGTTTAGTGAAATATAACTACTTCTTGTACCTGCATGGTATGTACTTAATCGGTTACTATCATTGGCAAAGTATAATGGGGAATCATTCTTCATGTTTGCAGAATAATCAACCTCGGTACCACCATTATGCTCAAACTGGGAGAGTGATTCCATAATAGGTGTGTTATTATTGTTATTGTTTGGATGGTTGGAATTTGGAACAAGAAGACTAGCTCTATAATTATTTACATCTTTGTTAGACATAGGTCTCAAAGAGCAATGAAGTACAATCTGCGGAAACTCTTCGTTGCTAGCAACGACAGTTGCATTTTCCGGATTATATATATCAGATAATTTAAGAGCAGTTCTTATCGATTTTCCCCGTGAGGTAGTTCTAATTTGTGCAATGCTGCTCGGCTTTGGAGTTCCCCATTTGGTTTGCCAGTTGGATACTAAAAAATCAAGGATGTTTGCTACCGAAGTATCAAGAACGGAGTCATAAGGTAAGTTATTAATTTGAAGAAATGTTTCGTTTATGGTGAGCGGTTGCTTGTAATTGTTTAAAAAAACCACGAGGGTGATTTGTTTTATCTTTGGCGAATCAGACATTGTGATGTAATTGTATCACTGTTATTATTCAACTTGTTTACTCAGCGAACGAAGAACTCTTCATCTACTATATGTGGTAATAATATTTTGCTTAATCTAGCCAGTAGATTTGTATAATTTCTTTTGAGTGATTACTGAACAGCAAAAAGGCCTCTGGTATGCTAAATAATCAACAAGTTCGACAGATATAATTTAGTGAATGCAAAAAATTATATTATCTTCTCTGTTATTAGTCTTTCCCGTCCAACGTTTATTATGATAGCAATCAAGAAATGAAAATGAAAAAGGATAATTATTACAATTTAAGAGATAGGGAAATGGTTATGTTCTTTAGCAATTTGAATTGAGTGATAATATTATTTTCGAAAGTGAATATTCTGGTATATTAGTTGCATTTTGTGTGCCAAACAAAAATTTGTTCTTTGGAGATTTTTTTTTTTCCTTCCCCTGTTTTTTTTTTCGCAGCCTTTTTTCTTTGAAAAAAAAAAAAAAAAGAGAAAAAAACATACAAAAAAAAAGAAAAGAAAAAAAAAAGAGGTTAGATGCGATGTAAAGTTTATCACGTGATTAAAACAGTTTCCATTATGCCGTATGTCAGGAATGCTAAAAAGAATATGATTTTTTATTCATGATCCAAAAGAAAGATTAAATGAAACAAAAAGAAAGTTTAATGATAATTCGATACTAAGTTCATGTAAAACATAAATTGAGCCATTGAATACAAGCGACAGAAAATTAAAAAAAAGAAAAAAAAAAGCAGGGATGTCGACAAATTCATCTATGTCCAAAGAGATAATATCCGGTTTAACGGCAGGGTCACTCTCCACCATAGTTTCGCATCCGCTAGATTTGATAAAGGTCCGATTGCAGCTAGATACTTCTACGAACACATCACATTTCCAGTCATTTCAGCGAATCTTAAAGGGGTTGTTGAATAACAGTAGTGGCAATGCTGAACATAATCACAAAATACGGGCGTTGTATCGAGGATTATCCATTAACGTGCTAGGAAATGCAGTTTCTTGGAGTTTGTATTTTGCATTGTATAATGAGTTCAAATCATTAGTGTTGCCGCCAAACAACGATGGCAGTAAAATCGCCGGAGGCGGTGCCAGCTTAGGAAACACAAACACCAGTACAGGTGTGCTATATCACAAATACATGTTCTGTTCCTTTGCCAGTGGTGCGGTCACTACGTTATTGACCAATCCGATATGGGTTCTTAAAACACGTTTCCTAAGTACCGATAAATCGACGCCTGGAGCATATCGAAATATTTACGATGGGGTAACCAAGATCTTAAGAAGCGAGCTTGGATGGCGTATTTTCTTCAAGGGGTTTACCCCTGGGTTGATCTCCGTGTCCCAAGGATCGCTCTACTTTACAATCTACGATTCCCTAAAGCACCGACACAATCTAAACAACCAAAATCAGCAATATGACTTCTGGATGTACCTCTACATCAGCAGTGCGTCCAAGACTGTATCAACTACTGTTTTCTATCCATTGCAATTGATAAAGACCAGACTCCAGCTGTTTGGTAACGAGTCGGTAACGGTGCGCGCCGTATTGGCAACTACCTATGGCAAAGAAGGCGTCAGCGGATTGTATAGAGGGTTGTATGTGAACTTGTTTAGAACCTTGCCGTCCACTTGTATAACATTTCTCACATATGAGTTGATGAAGACTGTTTTGTAAGACAATTAATGGATATTTATGTTTATAGGAAAGAAATGGTTTGTATATTTTTATATTAATTTGATAAACCTTCTTGTTGATAATTATAGATTTAATAATAAAAATTGAAAAATTAAAAGATTAAAAAAAAAAATGGTATGTTGCGATGGTAACAAAAAGTAGCTAAAGTGCGCTTATATTTATCAACAGGGCTGCTAATCTTTAACAAAATATATAAAAAGTGATTGATTGAACCACTGAGAAAAACCATTGAAAATTTTAACGATAATACTGAAAAATAAAAATTTGCCAGAGAAAATTCTAATTGCAATCAGAAATTGGGCACTACAGTAAAAGAATATTCTACATAGATCCTTCGAATAGTAGAACAACTAAAGATGCCAGTCAATGTCCTTGGGAAACGTTTAAAGGCAAAGCTCAGTGTTAGCGCAGGTTTGACCAAAGCCTTTTATGCGCTCGGATCCACAACCGCCCTGAAGGTGTGTAGCAAAATTGGGATTTATCCAAAGATGAGAGTTAACCAATTATCAGAACAGCAAGTCTTGCTTATAACCAAAGAGCTCTCTGATTTGACGCTCGAAAACGAAGCGAGAAAACAGATCCATGAAAACATTGACTTCAAAAGAAAGATAGGCTCGTATTCTGGTATGAGACATGTGTATGGCTTACCTGTGCATGGCCAAAATACCAGAAATAATGCAAAGACAGCAAGAAGATTGAATAGAGTGTTTAGAAGAGGCGTCCACACCTACAGTTTTGTGGGCCCGAGCGCTTGGTGAGTCTGTGTTTTGACGGAGATACAAACAGGCTGTTTGCTGTTATTAACTATATATTCTTGTACGTATCATTAACTATATCACAATAAAGTAAGGCTTTACTGTCTATTTTACATATTGACTACTGTGGAGTGAGTATTAATAATGGTATCTGCATAGAGATATCAGCGTGTCTTGAAAAACACATAGATGAAAGCGAAATAATAGCCCAATGCCAATAGACTTTGTTGGCGCTTAGACTTAGCATCTGATCGTTAATATGTTGTAAGCTTTCAAGAGCTCTTATCGTGTAGTCAGCATGCCGTAATACATACTTTATTTTGAAATTATTCTGATCCAGGATTGCAAGTAACATTTCACGTGAATAAATGTACTGTTGTTCTCGGATGTCCACACATGCATGGCTGCTCGTTGATTGCATAAATTATTAATAATCTGTCAGCTTACAAATATTTACTAAGCAAAAAAAATCCCCTAGTAAATAAATTTATATTTATCCGAAAATAGCTGCAAAAGCAGAATACAAGGGTTTTTTACGTTCTCTTTTTTGTTACAATATATAAACCAGTAGGTATCGCTTGTTTATAATTGTCGTCTATTTCTTAACATATCTTACTCTCATTCATATTACAAACTATGAGCAACAGATTTTTCTCCACTACATCTATTACCAAAATGTCCGCTATTGTCCAATCCTCCAAAAACAGAAGAACTATTTATGAGTTAAAACCAGAGTTACCAGCAGGTGTCACTGAAGATGAATTAACCGCTATCATTCAAGAAATTGTTAGAAACACCCCAACTTCTTTCAATATGCAAAACATTAGAGCCGCCATCTTCTACGGCAACGCCAACAAAAAATTATGGTCTGACGTTTACGACCAAGTCGCTGAGTTACCTTTTGGTGTAAGACCAAAATCCTTAAAAGACGATTCTTATGGTACCGTTGTTTTCTTTGAAGAAAAGAAAGTCATTGCTGGCTTAGCTGCAAAATTCGCTGCCTACAAAGATATGTTCCCAGTTTGGGCTGCTCATTCCAACGGTTCTGCTCAAATCGCTATTTGGAAAGCTTTATCTGATTTGGGCCTTGGTGCCACTTTACAACATTTCAATCCGTTTGTCACTAAAGCTTTGGGTGATAAGGTTTCTGAAAACTATGAAGTTGTCGCTCAATTGGCCTTTGGTCTCCCAAGTGGTAAAGCTGGTGAAAAAGAATTTGCCGATTATGAAATTCCAGTTTACAAATAAGTGATTTATTTCAATACATACGTCGCTTATAGATATATAATTAAACAAATAAGTAAATTAATAAATATTCGCTAATTAGAAATAATGTCTGTAGAATTTAGAAATTGTATTTGGAAAAAAAAAAAAAAAAAAAATTATGCCTCACATGCTCCTCATTAAAACAATCTAAACTTTTTCCCCATTTTTTTCAACTGTGTAAGTTTAATCCCATTTTTTCCATTATTCAAACTTTTCGAAGTGTTCTCGTTCGAGTTCATTTTACTCTTGTTTGTTAGCTTATTACCATCTTGTTTAATGCTGCTAGGAGACGCAGTTATACAATTATTATTTTTCACGAATTCATTCATCCCGTAAATATGCAACCCATCATCTGAATCAGAATCATAAATGTTGATATCGTAAAAATCTATATTTTCATTTTGACTAGCGGCAGTAATTTTATCAGCTTTATCAATATTACTGCTATTGATCTTCTTTGCATTCAACAAAGCTGGAACTGGTTTCCTTGATATTAAAGAAGTTGTAAGGGATTTTCTCGATAGTGGAGAATGAACTGTTGCTGAATTCTGCTGCTGACTTTGTTGAGTATTACTAATTTGTGTTTTAAAACTAGAAAATGACGGCGATGACATTGCACCACCGTATAGAGGTGAAATTATTACATTCATACTGCTACTATTTGGATTATTGTTAGTAGTAGTAATTGTAGTAAAGCAATAGTTCTTATTAAACAATGCTTGTTGTGCGTTGGAAATTATGGAATTGGATTCCGTAGAATTACTTTGATTGCTACTTCGGCTGATTGTAGTTGCAGCAGTAGTGGAGTTATTATTGAAATGTTTCAAATTGAATTTTTGTAAATTAGAATAAATACCAAATTTATCAATGAACAAATTATTATTTTCTTTATTAGCTACACTTTTCAAGAATTGTAAAAAAGCATCCTGTAATAAAACAAAAGTCTCATCTTTGGCTTCAATAAACGCTGCAATCTCGGGTATTCGAACATGCTGAGATTTTGTATCATCATTCTCCTCCTGTCCATGTTCACGATAACCCAACAATTTGTCACGAATATCGCAACTTAAATTAATTTCAAAATCGGCATACACTGTAATGTAAACCAATAATATATGGTTCCATAAATCTCTAACAAAATTTTCTTTCACACCATCATCATTGCTATTCTGACTCTTATCAGTAATGTCCTTCGGTTCATCTTCGCACTCATCTTCATCATACTTATAATTGTTGCAACAATGTTTCTCCTCAAGAACTTCCAAAAGAATATCTACCTCTGTTATAAACATATAATTTTCGAAACAATGTGATCGTTTCATAAAATTTTCAAATTCGAAAAGTGAATATGGCGAAACTGTTTCATTTTCCAATACAGTTTCCAATGTAGGAATCCCGTTGTTTCGCACGGACGATCTTCGTCTCTCGTGCTGGCTATCAAGGCTGTGTATACTAGGAAAGTGATGACTATGCTTCTGGTGATGATGATGATTATGATTATGATTATGATTATGATTATGATGATGATTATGATGATGATTATGATGATGATTATGATGATGATTATGATGGCGCTGATGATTGACGTGATGCTGTTGTTGACGATGCATGTGTCGCTGACTTGTGTTGCTGCTGCTAGCAGTGCTACCTATGCTGCCATGATGGTTATGATGATATACTCCTAGCGGCATAGTATTGCTATTGTTATTTATAAGAGGTTTCGGTCCGTTGTCTTTATAGTTGTTATTATCTGCTGATATTATGGAAGAGGCCGAAGAGGCCAAAGAAAGCATATCGATACCGATATTATTGTTGTTGTTCTTCTGCTGCTGCTGCTGCTGCTGCAGACTCACCAAAGAAGACATCTTGATATATATAATTATTCTATTTGGTAGCTTCTTCCTATCTATCTGAAGCGTCTATTATTTTAATGTTTTGATATTTATTTTTTATAGGTGGATTAATGTGCAAGTAAGTCAAATATCTCAATTACTGTTTATATTCAATAACCCTTTATCTCTTTTAACCGTTGGATGATATTAATATTTGCATGCTAGAGCCTTGCAAACATAACAAACAAGATAAGGGCTGCGCAACGCAAACAAAATTTTTTCTATTTTTGCCTTGTGAAGTGCCAAAAGAAATTATGTGTGCAGAAATCTGTTAAAAGAACAAAATAAAGAACAAAATAAAGGAAAAAAAAGAAACAATTTTAGATTTTATTTCTTTTTTTTTTTATTTCATATTTTGACAAAAATAGATTGACACAAACGGTTTAAAAGTCACGGTGCTCCGGTTTTAGTTTAGTATCAACTGAAAAAAAGCTTGACAGTAGATGTTAGAAATAACAATATTCGGATATTCTCGGAAAGTTCCTTTCTTTTTTCTTTATTTGTAAGATCAATACAGATTTGGAACTCGCGGAACCATGGACTCACAGAGCACTTAGTCTGCTCCTTTTCTCTCTATAAATGGCATGAAGTGCAGAAGCCTACCCCATAATATTGAATATTTGTGTGTCTACTAAACGTCTAGTTTCGTTTTGATTAAATTTGCATACAACAAGTCTTTTATAAAAACAATAACATCTATTAAAAAAAACAATAATTTCCATCAAAAAGAAATAAAAAATGTCAAATCTATAGATAAAAAATAACTTCTATGAAAAAAGAAAGCAAACCGCTGTTATCCTCATAGATAATCAGCCCTGTTTATCCTTGTTATACTTGACTAACGCGCTCCAGTAAGTCATCGTTTTGCATCCGGGACATTTTCCTTTGACTGGTAAAATGTGTTTCTGAGAAATCGTCACCAACGACATCAATTGAGAGTCTTTTTGCAGACTAGGAGCGGAGTTGCGGCGGCTCCCGCTATTGCTGCTACTACTATTATTCTCATGCTTCAAAAACCTGGCACTCATGCACTTCAAATGTGCCTCATAGTCACATCCATCATGATAGCAAGTCAACAACAAATTGAATATATCCGTGCCTTCCTTATTTCTCTCTGTCTTTTTGCATATACGGCATTTTCTTTTCTCCTGCCTCTTTTTCAAAATCAGTTCTCTATTAAGCTGAATCACCTCTGTCACCTTCAAAAAGCATTCTCCTGCATCAAAATATTTGCAACTACTCACAATGTGTTTATCCAAGTTAAAGATAATCGAGTACTTATTGTCACACCAAACTTGGTTGGCTTCTCTACTGAACAATTCAACACATAATCTCATCCTGAGAAAATATACATCGTTTAAAAGTGCTCTAATCACTCCCAAATATTGCTCCATTCCTTTTTTTAATCCCCTCCTCACAGGTTTGGCTCTTCGAGCTCTTTTGCCTTTTCCTTCGTTCTTATTTTTTTGCTTAACACCGCTACTCTTTCTCTCTTTCAACTCACCAAATAAAGTAACTTTCGTCTCTTCGCTGATATGCTTAGTCAAATCCGGTTTTTGAACAGCAGTCTCAAATTGAAGCGCGCTGATTCTGTTACTGAATCCATGAACAATACACGCCATTTGCCAAGGTCTGAAGGATTCACTACTGGTTTTATAAGCTCCTTGTTTCTGATGACCGTTATGCTGCGCTAGTCTTCGAGAGGGGTTCGGCGTTGATCCAATGTAAATTTTCGTAGGATGTGATATCGATTGAAGAACATACACGCAATAAAAGTCATAAGTTATGTTATTGTTTTTTCGTTTGTCTTGGCTAGTCAAATTTTGACTATCTTCGAGTCCTTCGAATACTACGGGACTTTCAATATCTTCTTCTTCTTCTTCTTCCCCTTCTCCTACATCTTCTTCTACCTGGTAATTTTTTTCTTTAAACCGGATAGTTTCATCTTCTTCAGAAATTTCAGCGGTTCCGGTCATTTTAAAATTTTCATCATCGTTTGTATAGTTATCGTTGTACGACTCATAATTTCTTTCAGAAAACGTTAAAGATCCCAAATATAGCTCTGCTTCATCTGTCGTTTGATTTCTCCCCATTATTTTTAAATCAGCTAATCATGCGTATCAACGTAAAAATTACAGCATGTATTTCTATTCTGTGTAAATATGCTCTTGACCTTTATATCTTTCAGACGTCAAAACAAACAAAAGGAAACGATGTCCCGCGCATTGATTCTGCTCATGACATGGAAATTTTTTTTTTTATTATTATTTTACCAGACTCGGTCGGTCTTGCGCAAAAATCCATTTTCTCTTATAATGCTTAGTACGCCTAATTAGGAAATATGCGATATGAACTCCATGGCATGTTTTTTATTATCACGTCAAAAAAGAAGTATAATATATACGTGGTCTAAAATAATACTATCAAAATTTTCCAACTTACTATTGTTGAACAAAAATTTGAGATCCAACTGATTGCACATTTGTACAAACGCATACAATTGTTCAACACCTTACATTCGACGTTTGAATGCATAGAGATATCTTGGCTCCCCAAACTTACGCCTTTAGTAGTCACAATCATATATCTGTATGCATATATTATAGAAATCACAACAGTATTAAACAAACAAAGAACAAAAAAAAAAATTATATATACGTTACAATATGTTTCAATTCTTATTTTGCGTTCTTCATATTTCGCTTTCAAGTCATAATATGATCATTATCTTCATCTTCATCTCCCCCATCCACATCTATCACTATTCTTTCCTCATTAGTTCTTGCGCTATTGCTGTGACTACCAGCCCTTACTGTAGCAATATTATTATCCTCAATTGGATCCATCTCATATATACTAACCGCATCTTCTTGCAGCTGTTGTTGATCATCATTTATCACATCGTCTTCATTATTTTCTTCCATTCCGTCTTCTTCTTCACTACTAGTCGCAAGATCGTCATCTTCGTCTGCTTCCAAGTCACTTGTGGAACGGCATGTAGGGCATGTAAACTGTGGATAGGTTTTATACACTATTCTTCTGATACACTTATAATGATATATATGCGAGCAAGGAGAAAAAAATATAGCTTGATTCTGTTTAATATCTTCCAAGCAAATAACACAGCATTGGATCTCTGATTCATTACCGCTCAATGTTTGCAATTTTTGTCTAGCATCATCTGTGAAATTCTTGTTTTTCATAACCCATGATTTATTTAATTCAACCTTCATTTTGACACACCTATAAATCTCTTCGGTACCACCCCTAAAATCAACACCTAATTGAATCACATCACCATTTTTTACCTCAACTTTTCCTGATTCTTCATTAGCTGGTGATAATCTACGGCGGTTCAAAAAAGTTCCTGCAGACGATTTTACGTCTTTAACAAACCAATCACCGTTCTTGTTAACGCCAAGTAATGCATGCGACCGACTCACCACTTTTGATTTGAAAACTATTGGAGCTGAACTTTTAGAGGATGCATCAAAAGCATCTTTGAATTTTTCTGTAAATCTTCCAATTTTGATACAATTTCCCGCTTCCACTTTTCTGATCATTGGCCCAAAGTAAAGAAATCCATTAGTAGTCAAATCCATATATGGGCTTATTCTTACGTAGAATTTTTTATTTCTCGCCTTCTTTTCGTTTTTATTCTTTTTAATTTCACCTACTAGTTGCGGAGTATCGCCACTGTTGTTTGAACTTTCACTGTTCCCATTGCTGGAATTAATAGAACTTCTATTTGTATTGAAAGCATTGGTTCCATTGCAATTCGCCATATTCACGGATAAATGTTGGTTGGAAGTACTGTTGTTAGCTTTCTTGACAGTATTCGTATTTGTATTTGTATTTGTAGGAAATTCGGTACTAGAGCCACTACTGCTGCCAGCGTCATGGTCTTTTTTACTTAGCTTTACATTAACATTATTTTGTACATTTGTAGAGCTATCAATTTTGATTTCACTATTACTTGTCTTAGCGCTATCAGCCAGATTATCATTGTTTGAATCGTTTTGCATTATAATATTCTCTTCATTAGCTGTTGATTTTTGTTTACCTATAGAGGCATTTTTTAGCATTCCCATTTCCGCTTTATTGGTTTGAGAAGATTCAGGGTGATTAGTAATATTTGCGAGTTGTTTTTGGTTGGCAATGGCGCTATCCGTTGAATTTGATTCTTCGTCGCTAATAATACCTGAAGCTGCAACTCTAGTCATAGTAGACGTTGCTGATTCTTTACTTAAGGGCGCTGAAACGCGTTGTTGTGTTTGCTTTTGTTGCTGTTTTCGTTGGATAGGTTGTATCTCAACTTCGCCGTCTTTTATGATAGGTACGAGGGGTTGTTCTGTTATGAATGTGTTTCTTAGGAAGGTTGTTGCTACTGACAGGATAATATTGAATGAACTATTGCTATTACTCTTCTTCTCAACAGTCTCCGTGCTAAAATTTAACATTTTCTTTTTCAAATATCAAAAACACAGTATCTTTCTCTTCTATTTTTCAAAAAAAAAAAAAAAAAAAAAAACTCTTTTGCTTTTGTTCTTTGTTGTGTTTCTAAGTTGATAAAAACACTAATAATCTGCGAGTCTCTGAATGCCTCTTATATTGGTTTATCAGAAATTATCTTCACTGCGTTATGTGTATCTATCTCCATGTATCTTTTGGATGTTGAAGAGACAGGATAAAGTGTCGAAAGTTTTGGAATACAATATCTGGAAGTGAAATGAAAGCATTTTGTCTGCAAAAACAGGAAGATAAAAAGATAAAAATAGGTTGATACAATATATGCGTAAATTTAACACAATTTCTGTGTGTGCTGTTTGTTGTAATGAACTTTTTTTATCTAATTACTCCCCAATTTGCTGCTGCTTTTTCTTGGTTCCCGCACAATCCGCACTGCCGGCGCGCGACTCCCGGCTCCATTCTACGCAAATGTGTCACAAGAAGTATTAAGAGAAAACTTTGAAAACGTCAAAAATTCGAGAAACTATAGCTGACTTTATAGCTTACACACTATAGGTACTCAGGATACTGCAAGTACAGCACGCTATTTAAAAGTGGAAATTGATCCATTCTATTTTATATACAGTTCGTCAATACTAAGAGCGCTAGCATTACATCTTGATACACTGTTTATCATCCATGAAAGGTTGAAGAGCTTTTGGAATCCACACGCAGTCGTTTTCTTTATCGTAATGTGTTTCAATAAGTGCAACAATCACTCTGGGAATTGCCATGGCGGTGCCGTTCAATGTATGCAATAATTTTTGGCTCTGGTCCTCATCTACAAATTTGCCGTTGAATCTTCTACTTTGGAAATCAGTGCATGTAGATGTCGACGTCAATTCACCCCACTTACCTCTGCCTGGCATCCAAGATTCAATGTCGTACTTCTTGTATGCCGGCGCGCCCAAATCGTTAGCTGGAATATTGATAACTCTGGCCAACAAGCCTAGCTCGCTGATCACTTCCTCTTGGAAACTAATAATCTTGTCAAATTCTTCATTGGACTTACCAGGCTCACAAGTAATAAAAAGTTCAACTTTAGTAAACTCGTGCACCCTGTATAGTCCTTTAGTGTCTCTGCCTCTAGCACCTGCTTCGGCTCTATAGCTACGACTGACACCAACAAGTCTCGATGGCAACTCTTTCCGTTGATACAATTTATTCAAGACCAGCAAGCCGGCTAATGGAATCTCAGCGGTCCCCGTCAACACTAAATTCGAGTCACGAATCTCAAAAGTTTGTTGTTCATTGTTTTGGTCTTTTGGTTTGAAACCACAAGCTTTGCTAATTTCATCTTTCACAATAGATGGTGGAATACACATTCTGAAACCATGTTTTCTGGCTTTTTTTAGAACAAATTGTATCAACGCCAGTTCTAATAATGCACCATCGTTGATTAGATAATACCATGATGATCCTGACACTTTTGATGCCGTTTGGAAATCAACGATCTTCAATCTCTCTCCAATAGATTTATGATCTCTTTCAAAATCTTCTTTCAAGTTCGCATCAAATTTATCTTGAATCTCGTTTAGAATTTCAATTTTCTTATTTTCAGTTTCTCCGTTTGGAAAATATGTATCTCTAATATCCTTTGGTAAATTAAGAAATTTCACCAACTGAATTTGATCTCTGCTGACAGACGGATCTATCAAATTTGGAATATCGTCACAGATTGAAAATAATAACTTTTCAACTTTAGACAAATTATCATTGACATCTTTCAGGATAGCTTTAAGCTCTTTCAATGTGACAAGCTCCTTGGGTATTGACTTTTTCTGTTTATACATTTCTTGAAGCTTGTTACGTAGTTCATTCACAACTCTAGAAGTCTCCCTATAAAATGCATAGCTTTCATAAACTGCTGGCAATCTATCAATACATGTCGGTGATTCCTTATTATAAATCTCTCTCATTATACAAGATTTCTTATGTTCGGAGATATTTTCCATAATCGATTTAAAGTCATGTTTGGTTTTAGAAAGTATATTATTACTCGCCTTTCCACCACCATATGATTTTGAGGTTGTACTAAACAATCTTTTAAACATTTTTCTTGTATTTTTGCTTTGAAATTCCCAATTAATAAGATATTATGTTTCGACATAAGAGTTATATCTGCCCAAACAACAATGATTAATTTTTGTTAATTTGTGTTTTTTCGCTTTTCATTTTGTGTCTTTCTTCAATTCTTCACGCGAAAAAAAAAATTGAACGACGAAATTCATATATATGTCTAATCTGCTATATGCAAATAAGCGGTCCAAAAATTGAATTACAATCAGAGTCGTAATTATGCGTTACATTTCTTAAATGTTAGAACTGGCATATATATTTAAATATATATATACTGATTCATTTTTTCATTTTGTAAGCTGACGTTTTGGAATATTTCGAATTAGCATGACGCGTTAATTTTTGACCAAGCACGGGTTTATAAGGATTGAAATGCATTGAAACATGAAAAACTCTTTTGATGAAAAAATAAATGTTATATTATGTATAATAAAGTGTAGCTTATATTTTTCAATAAAACTATTTGTTTTCTTTTATTTTGCTTTTATGATTTGGTATTACTAGTGATAATACAGAGCAGTCTTGGTAATTATAATTGTCATTCCATATATATTCAGTATATTATTGTAAATCTTACAGAAACATGAATACAAACCAATTTTCAATTTAGAAATTAGCAAATAGCGATTTTGATGTTTTTCTTTTAATGATTTTGTTTTGATCATCAACTTAATCAATAATTACATTATCGTCTCATAAAAAGATTCTGTAAAGTTCTTTGTATAATTAATAAGTTAATTTTTTGATTTAGTCAATTAGAAATGCATTTTTGTTTTTCATTAGGTAATTTTGAGTGAAGTCGATTGATTTTTTGATGAGTCTTTTTTCCTCTTTTAATTAATATTGATACTGATATTAATTTGAGAAAGAAGGGTTATTTATTAAGTATATATTTTATTTCTATGTTCTTCTTCTGAAATAATCAAAAACTGCTCAAAAAAATGTAAACTTTTTATATGCCAATAGTTAATACTAGCATTTTTGTACTACTTGCTTACACTTGATATTTTATGTAACTTTCAGTGGTATTCCTTAATTTTAAGTAATCCACCTTTAATAAATCCTGTTTCAATATCCACCCCTTTTCTTAAATTATAATTTCTAATTTATTCTTCAAAGATACCGTTAAAATTTTTTTCTTCATCGTTAACATATTTTCTCGGTATGTCTCCTCGTGAAACTAATTTGTTTTGACGTTGTCACCAACAGTGACAGAACTAATAATGCTTTAACATACAACCATTACTTGCCATATGTTTGAAAATCTTGATGTGATTAAGGCTTTATTATCCGCGTATGATGCTCCTTTTTAGCTTCCTCGAGTTCTTCTATTTCTCGCTCGTATAATTCTCATAATCATTTGTTTTTTCCCCAATACGTTTAATTTTATTAATGATATTAGAATTGAAAAGGAAAATAATCTCTTCCGGAAAAAACAATATTGTAATTGTTGTTAATTCCGTGTTGTTTCAATTTTAAAGAGTGCTATTGGCTAATTCTATTTTTAGTAGTCCATTCGCACGTTCGACCATTTTGATTATTTTGGAACGATATGGTAGATTGAATATGTGAATTATATTCTGTATTTTGGCACATATGTCACAATACTTTTTTTTCTGTGGAGTGAAGATCTGTATGTATATACAATAAATAATCCGTCCTCTCAGATAAAAACATCGTCAGGACAAAATATTGTTAGATCACGTTTACCAAAATAGGTTAATATACCAGAAGTGATCACTTACATAAGGTCATGATCATTTATATGAGGTACAACATTTACTAAACAGCAAATGTAAGCGAGTGAAATCGTTAATGAGAACAGTAAATATATAAGAAGTTGACATTCACTGATGAATGTTTAGGATATATCTTTAATAGTGAATAGATATATACAGACAGATATAGATGCATCTAAAAATATAATATACAATCTGTCTCTCGAATTGAAATGAGTATTATCGATATTTGATTTTCGTTTTATTTTATATACTACTTTTTTCGTCAAATAATATTTTCCCACGTATATACTTACATATTTATGCGTGTTTATGCATAATATATGATATAGCCGCTATCCTGCCACTCTGTTCCAAAAAAAAAAAAATCATTTATAGTTAGCAAAAACTATTACAATATAGAAACTGAATTTAGCTTTGTACTGGTATCACACTTTTAAAACTCATTTCAATCTGGCAACGTGTCCGAGCGGTTAAGGAGAAAGATTAGAAATCTTTTGGGCTTTGCCCGCGCAGGTTCGAGTCCTGCCGTTGTCGTTATTTTTTCCACTAGCCTTCTTGTGGAAGGCCAAATATTTTCAATATTTTGAAAAAGTTACTTATTTTTTGAAATATTCAACTTTAGTCTTCAGATAACTTTCAAAATTTTGGTGTTAATCTAACTCTGAGTGGATCTTTAAATTATATATATAATAAGATGTTAATCACGTGTGTCACATGATTTGTTTTTTAGTCTTTCTTTCTTGACAAAAATATTCCCGATGATCGAACTTTTCATCGACACATAACTAAGCGCAAATATCTCTGGGAAAAATTTTTTTTCTTTCTCTTCGGTCTTCTCTCATTAATTTCTTATTCTGTCATGATATTTTTCACATTGATTGATAGACCTTATGCTGAATGAACTCAATTTCAATCTTTTGCTAGATAAAAAAAAAACAATTATTACTATAAAATAAACTGGTTTTATATAAGGTAATTGCGTAAATAGGATAGGATTAAAAACAAAAAAATGCCACCAAAGAAGAAGCAACAACAAAATGATAAACCTAATAAAACTCAACAGAAGAAGAAGTCTAAGGAAGCCGAAGATAAGACATTTGGGTTGAAAAATAAGAATAAATCTAAGAAAGTACAAAATTATGTTAAACAAGTTCAAGCCCAAACACTTGATAAGAAGAAGGAAGAGGCAATAGCAAAGAAGAAGGCTGCTGAAAAAGCAGCCGCTGAACGTGCTAAGAAAGAAGCTTTGATATTGGGAGCAGCACCCCTCATTCAACAGAAAGTTCCATTTGGTACCGATCCCAAATCTGTGCTCTGTATCAATTTCAAAGAAGGAAAATGTCCTAAAGGTGACCGTTGTAAATTTTCTCATGATATGAACATTGAAAGAAAGGTAGCAAAGATTGATTTATATACCGACTCTAGAAGCACTAAGGAGGAAGATAAGATGGAAAATTGGGATGAAGATAAATTGCGTTCTGTGGTGAAATCCAAACAAGGTAATAACAAAACAACAACCAATATTGTCTGCAAGTATTTTATTCAAGCTGTGGAAAACGGTAAATATGGTTGGTTTTGGGTGTGTCCTAATGGTGGTAATGAATGTAAATATAAGCATGCTTTACCAGAAGGTTTTGTTTTGAAGACCAAGGATCAAAGAAGAATAGAACAATTAGCTGCAGACAATGCACCTAAATTCACATTGGAAGATTTTATTGAATTAGAGAAGGGTAAATTAAGTAAGAACTTGACACCAATAACAGCTGAATCATTTACCAAATGGAAAAGGGAGCACCAGTTGAAGCAGATGAACGAAAAGAACAAATTGAGAGCCGGCAAGAAAATCCTTACAGGTAAAGAAGTGGTTGAACGAAAATACGAAGATAAGGTCTTTGTCGAAAGTGGTAGAGCTGCTAGCAGAGCCAATGCTGAAGACGAAGATGATGGCGATGATGATAAAGGTACTGCCTGGGATTTGACTGAGTTCACAAAGGCCTTAAAAGAAGAAGACGCCGAAGAAAATATTAAAGATTACGGTGATGGTAGTAATATAGAGTTATTTGATTATGAAGGAGAACCGAAGACTGACTTAAAATCAGCTAAAGAAGGAGTCAATGTTCAGCAGACAACATCGTAAATTTTCAAGTGTACGTTCGTTTGTGTTCTTTTTAACTCCTTTCATCCCTCAAATTGTTTGCACTATATACAATCAGCCATAATATAGACAATAATGTTTAACGAAACAAGATAGCTTTATTTAGTAACGATGATCAAGAGTTGTAGGTTTCAAATAAATTAGGATATTACTTACTTAATTATTATACCTTCCCATGTTGTCTTCTGCATATGTTGCCCGCGCATAATATTTTTTTTGTTTTTGTGAGTCCATCACATGAGTTTTTGATAGCTTTCTATTCTGAAAATTTTCTTTCTTTTCTCCTTTGGAGAATAATAACAATCTAATGTTAAATTTAATAACTACGACATACATAAGCGAATCAATAGTAAACTATTTAAAGTAAAATAATATCAGGTAAGAAGATGAGCATAGTGATACCAGGGGATAAAATACCAATAAGTAAGGAGCAGCTTAACTCTAAACCATTAACCATAGGCCCATTCTTATTTTTAGATAAAACTGATAATAACAATGAAATCAGTATTGGCAATGCTGGTGTTTTCACTCACAAGGAGAAGCGCAGCAAACAGCTTATATCTGTTGAAACATCGCTGAAGAACTACACTCCCTCTGTTGGTGACTATGTCATAGGTACCGTCACCAATGCATTTGGCGATAATTTCAGGGTGAGCTTGAATCAGTTCAAAAGTAATGCTGTGTTGTCGTACCTTTCATTCGAGAATGCCACAAAAAAGAATAGACCAAACTTGAAAAGTGGCTCCCTCATATACGCAAGAGTGAAAGATTACAATCCTTACATGGACCTTGAGATTGAGTGTTTTAATTCGGATACTGGTAAGGCGGAAGGGTTTGGTGAATTAGTCGGTGGTAATTTGCTACTGGACGGGCTTGATTTGGCTTACACCAGATATTTGATTTTCAATGAAAACAACAATGTTTTGATGACATTGAGTAGGAAAGTTCGTTTTGAAATTGCTATTGGCGTCAATGGTAAAGTATGGATAAAATGCGATGATGTTAAGCTTACATTGGCATGCAGTGAATTTATCATCAAGGCAAGCACTATTAGAGACGACCCTAAACTCCTCCAGGAGGAATTGAACAAAATTTGGAAAAAATGTGCGTAATAGCATGAGCAACAAGATCAAAGCCGTGAACATTAATTCGATAGTTTGAATACATGTATACACGTCTCTTTATTCCATGTTTTTGCTTTTCGTATAACTTTTTCATTAAATCTCACTTATAGACTTACCTCATCAAAGAATTTCTGTTAAACACGAATTTATTTAATTAATAATACTGCATTTTTTCGGGATTTACTAGAGCTTCTTCTGTAGTTTGGGTGGAGTGTTTCTGGCGATCTCCGCCGTTTTTTATGTGTTGGGCGAAAATTTAGCGCATTGTCACGTGTGATGATTGTAAATGAGCCACAGATTGGATATAAATTGTGATTTCTATAGATAAAGAAAAAAAACATTCAAAGAGAAAAGTGAGTCAATCATGAATTATATAGTTGATTTTATTATAAACGTTATCAGTTTTTTCTTCAAAATTATTGTATTTATTTGCATTATTTATCCTTTACTTTCCCATCTTACACTATTTGAATTCATAAAAGAGGCAAAAATAAGCTAAAGGCCAAGTTACAATACAATTTCCATAATGCCTAAGATCAACTTCCATAACAATTACTTCAAAGCCGGTAGAAAGGACGTATGGAGTCTAATCAACGAGACAGCAGCTGGGTTCGAAAAGGACACCGGTAGAAAAGTTATTAATTTAGGCCAAGGTTTCTTTTCTTATTCTCCGCCAGATTTTGTATTAAATGCTGCGGAGCATGCTTTTGAAATCCCAAGCTATAACCAGTATTCACCAGCTCGCGGAAATCCACTCTTATTGAAACAACTATCTACATTTTACACTCATTCTTTGAAAAGAGAAATCAAAACAGATAATTTATTAGTTACAGCAGGTGCCAATGAAGGGTTGCTCTCTATCTTTTTTGGTTTTTTGAATCCTGGTGATGAAGCTATTGTTATTGAACCTTTCTTTGATCAGTACATTTCAAATATTGAGTTAACAGGCGCAAAGGTCGTATACTGTCCTTTACATCCACCAAAGAATATCGATGAAGCTATCGTTGATGCTTCTGAATGGAAGCTCAATTATGACGAATTGGAATCTAAAATTACACCAAAGACCAAGATTTTAGTGGTGAACACCCCATTGAATCCTGTCGGAAAAGTTTTTAGCAATGAAGAATTGACAAAGATTGGAGAAATTGCAATTAAGCATAATATCTTGATTGTCAGTGATGAAGTTTATGACAATTTATATTACGGTGAAAGCTTTCCAAGATTTGCCACACTTACCCCTGAAATCTATCAAAGAACTTTAACTGTTGGTTCAGCTGGCAAGGCTTTCTCATGCACCGGATATAGAGTTGGTTATGTTGTAGGAGAACCTGGGTTAGTTAAATACGCATTGGCTGCTCATACCAGAATTTGCTTTGTTGCTTCAACACCGATGCAAGTTACTGTTGCAAAGGCTTTAGAAATCTGTAATGCAGACAAGACTGAAAATAACTATTTGGCTATAAATCGTAAGGAATACGTTACGAAATTTGATATTTTAACCAAGGCTTTCGATGAATTAGGATTGCCATACACAAAACCTGAAGGTGCATATTATTTATTGGTTTCTTTCAAGAAAGTAAATATTCCAAAAGATTATAAATTCCCAAGTGATTTTGAAGATAGAGCATACGATTTCAAAGTAGCTTATTGGTTGATCAATGAAATAGGTGTTGTTGCTATTCCACCTACTGAATTTTACACAGATGCGAATGCCCACATTGCAGAAAACTTATTAAGATTTGCTGTCTGTAAGAGTAACGACATTTTAGAAGAAGCTGCTGCGAAATTGAAGGACTTGAAAAAATACATCGATTGAAATCAGTGGTATCATTCAATTTGTGTTTGTTCTTGGAAAACCATCACGGCTACACGTCTTGCAGATTCATTAACCATTGCCTATATTACATCATTTTACGTTTTTTTTTTTTGATTTTTATGCTTTGATATATGCTCGAAGAAACTGATTTTAAGTAATTATAAATTTACAATTTAGAATAAAATCTATGTACAGTGAAGTATATATGTACAAATGAAAGAATATATGTTCAATATTTTACAACATCAATTAAATTGCCAAAAGGTAGAACATCATCGATCTTTTTTGTGCCACTGATCAACATAGTCAATCTATCAATACCACACCCCCAACCCCCAGTTGGTGGCATACCATATTCCATAGATTGAACGAACTTATGATCCGGTATCATACTAATTTCATTATCATTTATACTAGTCTCTTTATATTTTAGTTGCATTTGAAATTTCTGATCTTGTTTAACCGGATCATTTTCTTCTTCATAGGCGTTGATATACTCTGATCCTTTGATAAACATTTCAAACCTATTAGATACTTCATATTTTCTTTCGTCATTATCATAAATCTTGGTGAAAGATTTGGCTAATGGAGACAATTCAATAGGATGATTCAAAATTAAGCTTGGTCCATCACATAAAGGTTCAATAATTTCACTTGCTAATTTATTAAGATAATTAGGAATTGATCTTGCAGCTGGAATAGGAATAGAGCATTTTTTGAAGTAGTCTTCCAATTGTTTCATATCAGAAAGATCCAAAGGTAATTTAATTCCTGTTTCTTTTTCAATAGTAGGAATATATTCAAAAATTTTAAAATATCTCAGTTTAATAGTTACACCATTGTGATTGTTTACCAGATTTTCCTTATTTGACATTAGTATAGATTTCAAACCAGTAACATTTTTCAATAAATTATCGTAGTTGTTGGCTTTCGGATCGTTGTTTGTTCCATTGACACTATTAGCCACAAAATATTTTTCAATATCATTCAATATTTTCATCAATAGTTCTTCAGTAATATAAATGAGTTCATTCAAGGAAGTGTAACTTTGATAAAACTCACATGTAGTGAATTCAGGATTGTGAATATTATCAATGCCTTCGTTACGAAACACTTTACCTATTTCAAATACTTTATCCATGCCACCAATTATAAGTTTTTTCAAATATAATTCTGGAGCTATACGTAGATTTAATGCGCTTAATTTGTTACCTTTTGTTTCCTGTTTGCAATTATCCTCTTTGAGATGATGCGAATTTGTCATGAAAGGAGTAGCATTTGCACCATTTGCAGTATTTGCAATAATAGGCGTTTCAACTTCTATAAATCCTTGTTTATTACTCAAGTAATCACGCATTGATTTCACAATTATATGCTTAACTATTAGTGGTGTTACATAAGATAAAGGAGATGTTATCATATTGAAAACCTTAAAATTTGGATATTTCGTAATATTTATTGATCGTTGAATATCATTGTTGTTATCAGCAGCAACATATTTTTTATCTTTGATTGATGCATTTGATGCTGAAACGCTGTGACTTGTGGTATAAGGAATTAGACTGACAGATAAAATTTGTAATAAAGTAGTTGAACGAATAGATAGTTCGCCAGATTTAGTTCTCATAGGAAATCCTCTAATTGAAATACAATCACCAAATTTCAATAATGCTAAACTTTCCAAAAACTCGTCTTTCGAGATTTCTGTTTCATTTTTTTTATTGATGGTATTTAAAGAGTAAATCACTTGCAATTTTTTGAAGTCTTGTAAAATATCAATGAATACCAATTTCTTACTAGATTTTCTTAAATTAATAATTTTCCCTTCAACACAAGCAATATTATCTTCTACTTGTTCGCCATTATTTACGAGTGTGTTTCTATATTTCTCGATGAAGTTTGGGATTCTTAGCACGTCTGGACAAGCTAAACGAATTTTCTCTATTAACGGATAGCTAGATTCATCAAAAGATTTAACACGATCTTGATAATATTGTTTTTCAAGCTTGCTTAAATGTACCAAGTGAGATTGAAATCTAATAAACCGGTTGTAGTTAATGTTTGACATAATGTTTGATTTCACAACACATTTTGGAAATTGAAGGAAGCAACCACCAAACATGTCTTAATATTGACCGAGAATAAGAGATTTCCGAATATAGATTCTTCGGTTTACCGCTGTCAGACACAAGTACTCTTTCTTGAATAGGATTAACCATTTTCCAATTATTGTGAAAAACTGTTAATCTCAGTGCATCGTGCGTTTAGAATTGAAAAACAATATCTGTGTCGGCGCAAATCTTTCTTTAACCGTTCTTGCGTCTAAAAACTCCAGGAAACATGAATACAACGAATATGCAAAATGCTACTGATACTTTCTTGAGGTTTACTGAGAGCATATTTAAAATCAGCAAGCTTGGACCAAATAACATGGTCCTTGCTTTAATTTCAGTTTTTGTGGCTATACATATATTGTCTACCGAAACTCTAGAAAGAAATCTTTCTGTCTGTAAAACGTTTACAAAGATTAGCACCACTTAAGAGATAAGAATGATCCTTTCAAATATTTCAGTTATACTGCTACCTTCTCATTGAAACATTATTTATAAAATGTTTTTTAATCAGAGATCATCTAAATTTTGGTTTCATTAGAAAACTTCAATACGATAACGCAGATTTAATACTCATCATTTAAAAACATTTTTCGCATAATAAAATCAGAACGAGACATGGACTAAAAACACAAAATTAATAAATCCTTTTATTATAGTTTCTGTGTCTTCCAATAGGTACTAAGCTGTTTGTTTCATTATCTGAACTCTTGCTTTGGTATGATAAAGAACAAAGAAGAGAAGTGGATAGAATAATGTGTTTCTTTTTTTTTTTCGAAAGTATTATTTTTTTTTTGGTTTTAAATGCTTAATTTTTTTTTTCTTTTTTTTTTTTTGAAATTTTTACTTTTCTTCTGTCCGCTTCTCAAAATTTCTGTCTGTTCGGTGAGAAGTGATAGTGAGGTTTTACATAACATAATTAATTTACTGCAATTCAGTGTATGAAATTAGAGCTTTCAACCACAAAGCTGGTGTTAGCTTTAACTTATATGTATTTGCAAAAGAAGAAAAAGGGAGGAAATATCTAAAACATGGGAAAAAGATAAAGTACTTGAATATAAGTGTATAAAGAAAGCAATAAGCACACATGAAGATAATTATTTTGCCGAAGTTGCAAATCAATATCACGTGATATAAACTGCCTATTATTTTGTCAGAATTGAAATAATCTTAAAATGGTTTTAACATAAAAAAACCCAAAATTTTGCTGAATGTCTACGACCCTCCTATTTATGAAGCCCTTCATCATATTCTGTTTCTCTTTCAAATTCTATTACCTTTAGGGAACGTAGTGAAGAAGACGAATTGTATCTACTTTTAGAATATTCTCCTACTAATCTTGCAATGCGCCCGGATAATCCTGTCTCCGGATATCCGTACCATGTGGCTTGTTTTGCTTGTTTTGCTTTATTTATAGTATTCGTATGCTAATGATGGCTGGAAAAAGAGAACGCGTCCGCAACTATTGCACATTGAAAGAACGCGTCTGGGGTTTTTGTTTTTTTTCCTCTTTTTATTTGACAACTTGTGTACCTTCAAGATATGTAAACATAAATGCAATAAAATTTCACTTTTTATTAAATAAATGGTTTCTCAACATCGCTGGTATTCAACTTATTTCTGTGATAGCAGCTATTGATAAATATGACGGTAACAACAAGAAAAAGAAAAGTGTCTGACGGCGGTATAATAGTTGAGGCTGATACTAAAAGACAAAGGTCTGTCCCTGAAAGTCAAAATGATGTAGAAGAGTCAGCCCCATTTATTTTAAATTGTGCTAAAGATAAGAAGTTTCCTGAGCATTTAAAGCAGTTTATACCTCCAACCTTATCTGATTTACTTGTGATGTCACCTGCATCTGCCACTGAGTGCAATGTATTGGCCTCGGTGCACGATTCATACACATATATTTCCAAGATTCCTTCAAATGTCAAAAACTTGATGGAACAACAAATTGGTCCTTCTGAGACGCAAGAGATCATATTTGGTATTGATGAAGCTGGAAGGGGCCCTGTTTTGGGGTCTATGGTGTATGCTTTAGCATATTGCTTGAAACCACAATCGAAAATTCTCAATGATAATGAATTTGATGATTCCAAGAAATTGACAGATTTAAAAAGAACTCAGCTTTTTCATAAGATATGCACTGATAAAAATGAACTAAGTGAAAACATCGGTTATGCAATCACTAATTTAACTGCCAGAGATATCTCTTCAGAAATGATGAACTCCATGAAGTTTAATAACTTGAACAATCAAGCACATGAAACTACCATCAAACTAATTAGTCAAACTTTGGAACTTTTAGGAAACAATAAAGGCAATGTTAAAGTCACAGAGATCTACATTGACACTGTTGGTCCACCAACTACTTACCAAGAAAAATTGGTTAATATTTTCTCCTCTTTCAACGTTAAAATTACGGTTAGTAAAAAAGCAGATTCCATTTATCCTATAGTTAGTGCAGCGTCGGTCGTGGCTAAAGTCACCCGTGATATTATCTTGGAGCAATATAATTTGCGGTTTGACCCAATGGTATCTTTTGGTAGTGGGTATCCTGGTGATCCAAAAACAGTTCATTGGTTGAGTTCGACAATGAACAAATTTTTTGGATGGAATCAAGTGGTTAGATATAGCTGGCAAACTACGAGAACGTTATTAAAGAATAAGAGCAATTTGGAAATTATCTGGGAAGATGACATAAGAAATTCCAAGATAGATTACGGTGCTGGTGTAGATGGATTCTTCAAGAAGACCAGCAATGATAAATTAGAAAATTTAGACTTGTCTACTTTATGGTATAGCGAATCTGTTTCTAGTATATGAGAATGCGACTTTACTATGAATTTTGAATATTCTGCATATAAATTAGTTTAAATATATCGAGATAATAATATTGATTGCAGTGATAAATAGTACGAAGATTCGTATTTTCTTAACCGAATTTGTATTTGACTGCTCTATATATAGCAAAATGAATTATGGTATTAGCATACCCCGAATCTCTGGTTTATGATATAAAAAGAAAAAATAGCTTTTCTTTTTTGAATTCATTAGTTTTCAATCTCAACTTAATTAAACCGAAACCACACGATGCCTGTTAATTTACTCTTCTGGATCTAGGGTCCACATCTTGCAACAAACAGCTTTGCATCCTGGTGAGCAAATAATATCGGGATCGCGGCACAAAGTACTCTGCTACAGTTTGAATGTTCAACTCTAAAAATTCTATATTATTTGAAATAAAAATAAAAATCTATAATATTAACAATAAACTATTGGCCAGCCAATAATTGGGCATTACATTTCAATTGTTCTTCTAAAGAACAAACGTTCAAAACATTTTCATTATTCATAGCGGAATCCAAAGCATTTTCAAACTCAATCTCTTCGGAATCATCATCCTGCAAATTGTCAAAAATGGATCCATTGAATTGAATGACATCTTCGTCGTTAAAAGAAGTCGAAACGGCACTACCGTGAACCAAATCAAATTTGATTGGAGATGCCACTGGAGTTTGGGTGTATTTTGGGTATTCGGGCACAGAGAATGCATCACCCAAAGAATTTTTCTTGAATGGAGATGATCTGTGGATTGGAGCAGCAGCAGATAAAGCATTTGGAGAACCACTAGTAATAGGAATAGAAGATGAGCTCGTAGAGGTGTGTCTCATTAACATTTGAGAAATAGAAGAAGCTCTTGTTCTTGCTGGTGTCATAATTGCAGAATTTACAATTCTCGATTCGGCTTTTTCTTCTTCCAAATAATCAGAGTAGGAGCAGAAAGAGATACTACTTTTGTTAGTTCTAACTAAATCTTCAACAGATACTCTGTTCTTGTTTGATGGAGAAGCAAAAGAAAGGCTACTGTTTCTTCTCGAGAAAGTACGGGCTTTCATTGGGGAATTGGTTGTTTTCTTTCCAAAAAAGTTTGATAAACTTTCGGAGACTTTAGTTGTGTTTGTGGTAATAACTTCAACATCTTTCATGTTTGATTCCAAACTCAAAGCTTCAACACTTGCGTTCAAACATGATGGAACTAAATCTTCAGATCTGTGGTGATTTGGGTATTTTTCAAAAGAACTGCTGGAAACATTGTACATGTTTTCGGATTCAACATCTCTTTCAAAGATAGAGGTCGCATCACTCTTTACCGAAAAGCAAGAATCATTTCCTGATTGGTATGGTGTTGTTCTGAATAAAGCTCTGGAAAAAGGAGATGAGGAGAATTCAAGATTGCTGTGTTTTCTTGGAGTGCTTTGTTCAAAGCTTGGGTTGAATGATTGAATAGACATTTTATTGGTATTTATTAAAGGTTGATTAGATTAAAAGAGACGGTGAGAGATTCAATTAAATAATTTGATATGTAAATATTTTTTTATCAAGTATTTTTACAATTTGTGTATTTCATCCTCATTAACCTCGATTACAAGGATATAACATCCTTATAAATACTAATTCTTCGAAGACAGTATCCATCAAACAGTTTGGTTCTGATATAGAAATAAGAATGGTTCATGCATGAATGTAATAGATTGAGCTTCGTGCGTAAAATTTTGTTAGCATATTAGTTAGTCATCTATGCATGCGCGCAACCTCTGAAACCTATCAAACATTGGTAAAACGCTCACAGTAAGAAAGATATAATCAAACACACAACACTAGCTATTCTATCAAAATGAATACAACAGGAATATACAAAATTGTTTAACAATCAGCAAACATTCCTAAAATATCCATAACAGATCGCCACAGCCAATGAGCAACATATCTGCACTATTGTTACAAATTCTTCTTCATTTAAACAGGCCCCCGTTTCAAAAAATAGTTTGATTTGTAGAAATATCATCTATAAATTTTGAAGTTTGCAGATCCTTCAGACAACTTTATATAAAAATTCACAATTAAGCCAGAAAGAAAAGTATCACTCTATAACAAATTATCCATGATTTAGACTCTCTTGTATCAAAATAAAATCACGGATCTCGAATAACTATAATCGAACACTGTTTCAGGAAGTTGTAGGAATCTGACAGTTTTTTAATCACATAGATTTTCATCGATTACAATATTTTTTGAATCAATATTGATTTTATTCACATCTTCATCTTCATTTGGCAATACTTATTATAATTGCAAAAAGAAAGTTGCATTTGATTGTCTGATAAAGTGATCACGATGTGATAATTAATGTGACAGTTCCGCAGAATTAAAAAACAAAAAAATTTAGAAATGACATCACGTGTTTAAACCGAGGGCTAAAATCCATCTCACGTGCACTAAGTTTTAGAATTTCAAAAACTGTAGAAAAATTAAAGCATGAAAAGTTTTATAGAAACCGCAAAATGCAAAGCACTGTGCGCTTTTTGAATTCTTAAAATTCACAACAAAGAGATAAAAACAAAAAGTAGAAAACAGAAAAAAATAACAACACAAAATGTAAAATCTTAGGTAAGTTATGAAGCACTGGTATTTTTTATAATAGTTTCTATTGAATTTCACCCCTAAGGAGCTTCACTGTAACAAGGAATTTTTTTCTTTCGTCCTACAGAAGAAAAAAAATTCATCATTATATAGATTGAAAATATTTCACGGTGAAAAGACAAGAATAAGGCGAAGAAGAAGAAAAAAAAAAAAAGAAAAAAAATTCTAAAATAGTAAAGCTGAGTATTACTATCTTCTTTATACTATTAAATAACAAAATCATAGCACTAATAATATCCATAGTTAAAGATGAGCACTTTCGAACCAGTTATTGTTATTGACGGTACGTGATATATTATTGTTATTTAATTGAAGAAATGTGTTCTGTGGACTCTGGAATTTTGGAAATACAAAAACTGATAACTTTGAAAATGAGCATTAGGAAAAAGCAATGATTATTTATAAAAGCAATGAAAATTACAATAGGATATAATGAATAGCAAACATGAATATGTGGTTTGCAATTTTAAAGTGCCGAATGCTAGAATCCGATCAAAGCGAGCATGGTGAATCCAATTATGTCCTAATATGTGACATTCCTATTTATGTGTCCCATCATTTTCTATTGTATCATAAATTAATGAAATTGAATATCATTTATCCAGTTTTGATATTATTCTATACCCAGACTCGCATTTTCTGATATTGATGAAGTTATGTTAAATATAGAGCTTTCATACTAACTACTTTTTATAGGTAAAGGTCACTTGTTAGGTAGACTTGCTGCCACTGTTGCCAAACAATTATTGAATGGTCAAAAAATTGTTATTGTCAGAGCTGAAGCTTTGAACATCTCTGGTGAATTTTTCAGAAACAAGTTAAAGTACTACGACTACTTGAGAAAAGGTACCAGATTCAACAAGACCAGAGGTCCATTCCACTTCAGAGCCCCATCTAGAATCTTCTACAAGGCTGTTAGAGGTATGATCCAACACAAGACCGCCAGAGGTAAGGCTGCTTTAGAAAGATTAAAGGTCTTTGAAGGTGTTCCACCACCATACGACAAGAAAAAGAGAGTTGTTGTTCCACAAGCTTTAAGAGTTTTGAGATTGAAGCCAGGTAGAAAATACACTACTATTGCTAAATTATCTTCTGAAGTTGGCTGGAAATACGAAGATGTTGTTGCTAAATTAGAAGAAAAGAGAAAGGTCAGATCTGCTGAATACTACTCTAAGAAGAAGGCCTTCGCTAAGAAACAAGCTTCCGCTAAGGCTGCTGTTGCCGACTCTGAGGCTTCTAAACAATTGGCCACTCTCGGTTACTAAGTTATATGTGTTGTAAATTAATAAACAACTTAACATTTGTTATTATATAAGAAATTCCCATTTATTTTTATCCTTTATGTTTTTTTTGATTAATTTTCAATATATATAATGTCCACGTCTTAAAAAAAGTGAAAAGGTATCTAAAATGATTTCTATCAATGTAAATGGTTTGCAAACGCATCGTTACAATGTAATCGCAGATTTGCCTTTATTGTGTTAACATTTATAATATAACTCTAAAAGGCGGACATATTCGTCATTAGATAATACAAATTGTATATCATATTGACTATACATCTTATTTATTTCCATTAAGACCTGCAAGTATAGCATTTTCAGTGATTCATTAGCAATAACGCTTCTTAGATAAAGCTTGTTCATTTGATATATGACAACCAGTTGAACCTTGACAACTTCCTTTGTGAAATCTAATTCACGCAATATTTCCAATATATCATCTATTCCAGCACTGCATTTCATATAGCTAATCGACTGCAAGTAATTTATCTGCTCATCTGTTTGATTATGTTGTAGTAGTTTTTCACCCAACTCTCGAATATTCAAATCACCAACCGCATCTATAATAACTATTTTTTTATAAGGATTTTTCCTTATAAATTTGACAATAAGATCAAATGTCCTTTCCTGCACCTCTAGAAAGCTTTTCAGCTCTACTATTTCAACATTCATATATATAAGGAACTGTTTAGTTCCATTTTGACATCAAAACTATTTGGAAAGAGCTATGCCATTCCTAAGATTAGATCTTTTATTTGGAAAAAAAAATATGTGCCCCGCGCAACTGCAAGAAAATTCAGATATGTAATCAAAGGTGAACAACTTCTTGAAAATCAATCATCTGAAAAGAATCGTTACAAATAATGGCTTACATAATTTGAATCAGCAATAAATTTATAAAATTTTGGCTCTAGAATATAAAATTAAGGAAAATTTATGACACAAAGTAGATTAAAATCAGAATTTAATAAATAAATTCAAAATGGAAATTCAAATGCAGGACGATGAATTGCCATTAACTCTTGAAAATTTGTATCTTACGTTTGCGGAATTTTTCAGGGTATGGGTGAACATAATTTGCTATGAACGCGAGTTATATCCCCGTGAATCGTTCAAATTGGGATCTTTGACATCATTTGGATTGGCGGTACCCATAAATAGACATCCAGCTGTTGTTGCATGGCAAAATGAATTAGTTGAAAGTCTACTTCTGAATTTTTTACTCAATGATAATGAAAAAGATGCTTTACAATCTGTGAGCAATAAAAAATTGATCAATAAAATTAAAGATATTTCGTTGGTCATATTTGAGCAAATAAACGGCGATGACAATAGTAAACAACAAGTTGAAAGATTTGTCATAGATCTAAGTCTGTTAAGAGCGATTGCCTCAAAAAATGAAATATTAAATAGAAATATTACAGACCTCAGCTGGATATCGGTATATGAGAGTTTCAAGAGCTTGATATATGATATTTTGAATAATTTACGAGACGATGAAAATAGCAAGACAAACAGTAGCAATGAAACACCCTGTAAAGACAAACATGAACAAAACAAAAAGACATTTAGAACTTTTGATATTTTTCTCAGCACTGATAAATCGTTTCTTCCAAAGAAGACAATAAATCAAGACGATGACTCTGATTGGATTATTGATCCTTTCAGTAGTGTGAATCCGAGTGCTCTGTCAAAGAATCCTGCATCGCCTTGGAAGGAAAAAGTCAAAATCAAGCACTTCAGAAGCGTTGAAATAGATCCCTTGATTATCTATTGTCATGTCGATAAAATTATCAGGTGAGTCAGGTCATACTATAGAATCATCCTATTACGTTCCGTGGAATCCTCATTGGTTGATTTAGGCGCAGGTGTATTTATTTTTCCTGTTTGATAGATAAGACGTATTTTTCATCGTACAATTCACGTGATCAATACGATGAAACATGCATTCTCTCAACAGAAAAGAGACAACAAAAAAAAAAAGAAAAAAAAATCTAATAAAAATTTTCAGAGATTACCTTGATTACTTATCCCCTTGAACAACAAAGTATCTTGTATATCTCACCTTCAGCTTCCCAACTGGCGTATTTATTGACAGGTTTCCTCTTTTCATCAGCAACAGGAAAGTAACCAATAGAAAAAAAATGAAGCAATTTTCTTACGAAGAAGTTAACAAACATAATACCGATGATGATCTTTGGATGATCATCGAAGGAAAAGTTTATGACTGCACTAAATTCCTTCCAGAACACCCAGGTGGTGAAGAAGTCATGGTTGATTGTGGGGGTCAGGATGCTACCCAAGTCTTCGAAGATATTGGTCACTCAAGAGATGCGTATGAAATGTTGGAAAAATGTTTGATCGGTGAATTGGACTTGACTACTGTTCCAGAAGAAGCCAAGAGCGCTGGTGTCTCTGGCTCTACTGCAGCTAGCGAAGGATCTCAATTGCCATTGCTTCTTAGTGCTGTAGTTGTCCTTGCAGGTGCTGCTTACTACTTTTACCAATCCAAATAATTTTTATCTATACTATATTTTCTCAATTTCTACATATAAATTTTTTTGCATTATGTTTTTGCATGCTGTTAGGCCGCAAATTTAAAAAAGCTTGTAAGTCATGTTTTTAAAATGGTTCTTAGATAGCAGCTAATCGCTGAATTTTTTTATAGTATTTTTCGTAAGTTCTGTACAACATGTCAATACTTTTGATCTTTTTTCAATTTGTTGTCAGCCTATAAGACTCAAAAAAAAGAGTAAATTTTACTATTTACTGCCTGTGTTTCCCCTTTTAAACTTCATTCATATTGATTCATGCTGCTATTTGTTTCAGAAATAATATTATATCAGTATATGCTTGAAAATGTTTTGAGAAACGTTATGTTAAAATTATTGTTTTCTAGAAATGATTTTTTTTAAAAAAAATAAACAATAAAATTTTGTGGGTTCTTGAATTGAATAAGTCCAAACTAGACCATTCTTATTAAAAGTTTAAACATAATTTACCGATTACAGGTATCTACAATTTGAAATATCAAACGAGAAATGTAATTCTAAATTTTTGTGTTTTACTATTCAAATTCTATTCTATTTTTACATCATTTTTTTAAAGAAAACAATTATTCAACTATTCTACAATATAATTCAGCTTAAACACAATTTTTCAATTAATGATATTTAAAACAAATATTTTGATTATTATCAAATATTTTAAACGATAACTGTTTTCGTGATATTCAGGTGTGTTCAAAGGAACCACTTTCTAAGTAGGTTATTTTCAAATTTGACGCGAACGCCAAAAACAATACTGCAGGACTTTCAATCAGAACATTTTCTCATTCACACATAAATAAAAATTTATTTCATATCTTCTGAGAAGAGATGAGCATTTTTTTTTTTCTGTGTTCAAAAAAAAAAAAGAAATTTTTGAAGTAATCTCATACATACCTATAACATTGATATAAAACAAGGTTGTCACTATTATTATTTTCTTTAAACTAATACTATCCGAATAGTAAAACCTAATATAATGTCAGAGAAACATACTATTAGATTGCCCGGGATCCTTCTAGATGAGATTCAAGCCAAAGAAGAAAAAGGAGAATATCTTGGTAAGAGATCCAGAAGAAGTAGTAAAAATCCTAATAAAAGAGTTTCCCGAAAAGAAGCTCGTAAAGAAGAAAGATCAATAAAGAAGCAAAAGAGAATTGGTTTCAACAAAGAAGACACCAATAATGTTAATACTCAATTAGAATCGGCATCATCTAAAAAAGAGATACCTAAGGTCAAAAAACCTGCTTTGAAAAAGTCAACTTCTTCAAATATCGTGAAATCAGTGAAAATTGACGAGTCACTCAATGTAACAAGAAGTATTCAAAGATCATACAAAAAACTGGATTTCTATAATGCAGATGAAAATGATGATATAGATAGTGATGAGGATTTATCTGATGACGATGATGAAGACCTTGAAGCAGAAGTTACAGAATTATACAGCGGCAAACAACCTCAAACGGCAGAAGATGTAATGAGGGAATTGAAGAATAAGAAACAACTCCCAGCATCAATTCAAAATAAAAAAAAAAGCAATGAATTTGATGAGAGAAAAACCGCTAAAGACATTATGCATGAATTATCTTCAGGAGATGCTAATAATAGCAGTGAAGATAGTGCTAATAATAGCAGTGAAGATAGTTCTAATGATTTTTCAAGTGATGAGGATCTTGAGGATGAATTGAATGAACTTTATGGAAATAAGAATCAACCTCAAACAGAAAAGGAAGTATTTTTAGCATTGAAAGCCGCAAAAATGAATAATAAGAACACTTCCAATGTTAAACCTATTAAAAAAGTAACCAAACCGAAGAACCAAAAGACAGCCAAAGAAATTATGGAGGAGCTCAATACCGGAAATGAGGATAAGAAGGAAAATCCCAGTGATAATGATGAATTTGATTTCTCAAGCGATGAGGATCTTGAAGATGAATTGAACGAATTATATGGTAATCAAAACCAACCTCAAACAGAAGATGAAGTATTTGCTGCCCTCAAAAACGCAAAGTTGAATAAATCAGATAGTGCTACGAAAAACGCGAGTAAAAAATCTAAAACTAAAACAGCTAAGGAAATTATGGAAGGGCTTAACAATGAAATAGAAGAGAAAAGCGTCGATAAAGAAGATGACTCTGATTTTTCAAGTGACGAGGATCTTGATGAAGAATTAGAGGAACTTTATGGAAATGGCAACCAGCCACAAACTGAAGAAGAAGTTTTTGCTGCTTTAAGGGATGTTAAAAATAAGAAATTAGATAATAGAACGAATAAGCAGGAGAAAAAATCCGAAGAAAAGATATTGAAAAAACCGGCTTTCCTTGAAGATGAATCAGCAAGAAGAGATGAACAAGATATGGTTCACTATGCTAAAAAGTTAGGTTTGAAAAACGGTAAATTATCCAAAATGGATGATGATGATTTGGTAGGTGGATTGCTTGATGGGTTAGATTTTATGGATGATTACGGATTACTGAATGAGAAAGATGATCATAGTGATGTCGAAATTACTAGCAGTGAAGGTGATAATTACCATGAAAATGATGAAGAGCCAGTTGAGCAGGTAAGAGAAAATCCATTTGTTGCACCAGTCACGGAATCTGCTGAAAAAACAGAGAGCACATCCAGGTATATTCCACCAGCATTGAGAAAATTGCAAATTAGCGAAGATGAACAAAATAAATTGAAAGTCAGAAGAATTATTAAGGGCCAATTAAACAAGTTATCTGAAGTTAACATCATTGTCATTGCTAATGAGATTAATGCATTATACTATGATAACCCAAGAAATTTAATTAACGAAACATTGACAAATATTATTCTTGAAAGTATTTATTTGCAAAGTAAATTGTTAGATAGCTTCGTGATTTTGCATGCCGCTTTGGTTGCTGCTGTTTATAGGTTACAAGGAGTGGAATTTTTAGTTTTCTTTACTCAAACCTTGATGGAGAAATATGAATCATTTTATTCCAAAAATATTATAGATCAACAAAAAGAATCCAGTAACTTATTATCCATTCTTACCTATTGTTATGCATTCAACGTAATTAATTGTAATTTGATCTATGACATAATCAATAGCTTGATCAAAGGATTTTCTGAATTTAATTCTGAGTTGTTATTGAGATTGATTAAGAATGCTGGTAATCAGTTGAGAACAGATGATCCATCAGCGCTTAAAGAAATTGTTTTCTTATTACACCAAAAAATAGAAAACATAACATTATCACCAAGAAGTCAATTTTTGGTTGATTCTATAGTAGACTTAAGAAACAATAAAACCAAGAAACATAATGAGATCAGTGAGAATAATCATCAATTAATCATTAAAATGAAAAAATATTTAGGAACCATCAACGCGAACAAGGCGCATGATCCGTTGTCCATTACATTGGATGATATTCACAATATTGATAAACGGGGTAAATGGTGGCTTACAGGATCTGCATGGAAAGGCAAAGAAGCAGAACTAAATGACAAAACAATTGATTCTAATAATGATTATTCAGGAGAAATTGAGGATTCAGCCTTTGAACATCTTGAAAAAGAAGCGTTCGACAGCGATTTTGGATCAGAAGAACCTAATTGGGCCGAATTGGCCAAAAAATACCGGATCAATAATGATGTGAGACGTGCTATTTTTATTAGTATAATGTCAAGCGAGGATTATATTGATGCATTTACCAAACTAGACAAATTACAATTGAAGAAAGTGCAACAAAGAGAAATACCTAGTATTTTGCTTCATTGCCAACAATTAGAGCCTTCGTTTAATAAGTTTTACGGTTTATTAGCAGTTAAACTATGTTCAGAACATATGTACAGAAAGACATTTCAGTTTTGCTTATGGAATTTTATCAAAGATATTAATAATGAAAATGATGATAGTGATGTGGATGAGGATGATGTTTTCAACTCTAGAATGACCAACAATGATGGTGAATCTGAAGATGTTAAGTTACAAAAATTAGTGAACTCTGCGAAAATATACGGTTTTTTAATGGGTAATGGTGCTTTACAGTTAAATTTATTCAGAGTTGTTAACTTTTTAACCATCAATGAAGATTCCAGATTGTTTTTGGAAGTTTTATTTATTAGTTTTTTCGAAGAACTTATCAAGAAAAGTCGAACCAATTCCGATCTTACTAAAAAGGATGGGAGAAGCGCTGTTGAATTTGACCAAAGTATTTTGAATGAAAGATTTGGGAAAATTGAAGATTCGGTATTATTGAAAGGTATCAAGATTTTCTTGCTAAAAAATGTTAAAAACTCATCTTTCCTAAAAAAGAAATATACTAGAAGTACAAATTGGGTGATTGATCTTATATCGAAAGAATAGGCATATACTACTTTATTTCGTATATCTTGATAAGCTTGCGAAATCTTATTTGTTTAGAAAAAGCTAAATATGATTCAATTTTGTAGAAATTAAGCTTTGCAACTTGCATGGTCCACAGTATTTAGATCAGATGCCCTGATTATTCGTGATTTGTAAGATCGGGGCGTTTCTTGTTTTTGCTTCTCTTTGTTTTCTTCGTGTACAAAAAAAAAAAAAAAAGATACGGATTCTGAATATTTTGAAACTTTAGAAGAATGAAAAGTCAGCACATACGTATGAAGCGACATAGTATTAGTATATATATGGAAATGCTGTCTCAAATTTTGAAATAAAACCGGACAATCATACAGAGGAAACATTAATAATATTATTTAGTATTATTGTTGAAATTAAACGGATTATTGTTTCAATTTTAATTAATTAATTATTATTTTTCTACAGTGATTTGATTTGGTTTTTTATTTCTAAGATAAAGTTCTGCCTTTTACCAGAATAACTCATTTCAAAAAACATTTTCAAATTAAAATGAGCAATAACCCTAATAACCTAAATATATCCAATAACTATAGCTTTCAAGATCTGTATAGAATATCGTTCCTGGGAAGTCATGTGAACCAGGAAGATGAATCGTCTCCTCAAATTGATCTAGACGAAATTCAAAGAAGATCAACCTTAAAAGAAAAGAATTTTAAGATTAGCTTAGACGATTTAGCTGATGATGAAAATAGTGGGATTGAGAATAATAGTAATTACAATAATTTTTCTAATGATTATAGTGGTGCAGAGAGTAATAATCTCTATAATATAAATAGTAATTTCCTGTTCAATTCAAATGTGAATAATACCAAAAAAGTAGATAATACAGCATTCAGATATAATACCGACTCTCAAAATCCTCCAAACCCTACTATTGCTAAAACTGTTTCAAAGGGATTTACACAGATCGAGATTCCAAGTATTGACGATGATTTTGAATCACATAATTCCTCATCAACATCAGCAGCAATAGGAAATCCTTCAGATAATAACGTAAAAGTCTTTAGTTTTCCTACATCGTCCCAAGATAGTAATGAGACACCATTTGTGAACAACGCAATAGGTGTAAATAGAAAGCCAAGTAATACAAGGAACAGCAGTACAATAAAAAAAAGCAATAATCTTCAGTCATTAGCAACAATAAATACATCAAATACCCAGGAAGTTCGTAAAGTTCTTGCCACCGAACTGAAAACTCCTGCTGAATACACCCTTCATATGATATTTACTCAATTTATAAGACTTAGTGAACGAAAACTTTCTAGTCCAAGTACGAAAGAACCAATTTTAAGTGAGCAGTATTTAAACTCGATAAAGCCAGGAAGTGATAAAGCTTTGGATAAAGTGATTCTGGAATTGGGATACATAGCAAAGAAACAACCTCAAAAGGTTATTGAATCGGTGTTAGTATGGAGAAAAAGTAAAAATGACCAACTTGAAAATGCAATCAATGTTTACTCAAAACATCGTAATAATTTGAATTCAAAGAAAAACTTTTTTTCCAATAATAGTGCAACCAATAATTCTGGCAAACAACACAAACATAATCCTAGCAAGATAAGTTTACATTCCAGAAATGTTTCTAATCAATCATCATCAGGATTAAGCACTACAAATAGTAATAATATCACAAACGCTAATGACTTATCTTCTCAATTCCTAGAAAATCAAGTAGAACATTCTAAACAGATTTTGATTCAAATGGAAAATATCTCCAATGTTTCTTCCTATTTGGTATGCTGTGTATTAATTGAAGTCATTAAGGAATTTCCGTTGAACAGAAAAACAATTCAAATATTTAATAATTTAGAAGATAACGTATACAATCAATTGATTTCAATGAATCCCCAACAAGTTTTAGCAATTGATATTAAATTGAATACATGGAAGATATTAGTGAGCTTATTAGGTGAAATTTCCAAGAAAAGATTTGCAAGAATATCTGATAAATTCATTGCTCAAATCGAAAAACTACCGCCATCAGCAACATCGACATCATCCAATATTAGCAAATCTGACGAAGCCCGAATTTGCTTAATGATCCAAGGTATGCGTGGTTTAGAATTAACTAATTATCCTTTGGAAGAATTTGAAGAAAGTTGTGGATTTCTTTCATCTTATGTTAAATTTTTTAGTATAGCAACGAACTCAACTATTCTTAACAGTTATTGTGAAACTTTGGCTAATTTACTTATTCCTTTAGGTGGTGCTTTGTCAGCAGAAACAGATTTACCAGTTTGGGTAGAGATAGTTACTCAGATAAATTCAAAAACATCTATGATGATAAATCGAGCTAAATACTGGGATACTGCCTTTACATTGTTATGTGTATGCCTCTGTGTCTCACCAGCAAGACTATTTAATGATATATGGTTTGATACAATCTTAGCAAGCTTGAACTCTAAATTATACGGAAGTAGTAAGAACATTTTAAAGGAGGCTCCAAACTCAGAATTCTATTTGAACTTCCAGCTTAAACTTGAGCAAATTGCAATTTTCAATCATAATGCTAATCTTCAAGTTCCAAAAATTGTACTACTCAGGTCTTTAGCCAGACTAATTTGGACCTATGTTTTTCGAAATACCGAGTCCTTGAATAAGACAACAAAAAAGTTAGATGCCATTTTCAAGATTTTACTTTTTACTGCAGCAAAGAAAATGTCGTGGATTCAAAATGTATCTACTATTACATCAACTCCTTCTTTATTACCAGCGTCATCAAGTTCCTCCATAAACACTTTATCTTCTTCCCCGTCATCTGCTAGTTTTACTTCTGCAAGCATGCAGCCTTCTTTAGATTGGAAATTGTTACAGCCAGTGATTATGGTGATCAGATATGTCGCATTCTCTAATATAAGTTATTCCATGGAATCCGTCTTTATTCCTCTTTTGAAGAATTCTTTCAATTTGACATCTTTGGAAAATCTACATTTTGAAAAATTGATGTTATGCATAAAGGCTTTTATTTTAGCATTAGAAGATTGTGTTCTTGGAGAACGTCCGAATTTTCCCACAAATGAAGAATTACAATATTGTTATACAGAAAAACATCTGTACAAAACAGGTAGAATTAATTTAAACAATATAAACTTGAGACAGCTTTTAGAGACCAGAAATGTTGATTCTAATATTATGCTGTATCATGATGAAATGGCCCGTATTTTAACCAAATTATTTTTGTTATTGGATAAGGAAGTCGGAATGACTAGCTGGATTGCTAATAATTCACCTGCAAGCAATGGAAGTGGCGATTCTCCAATTGATAATGTTAGAAGTAATAGCTCATCTGACGTAAATATGGGTACTGGTATCTCTAGAGGAAATAGCTTTACTTCTTCTATCAAAAATTCAGATTCTGGATTGAATTCTCAACGTTCAGTATCTAATAATCAATCTCCAACAAATATTAGTACTACCACCAATGCAGGCAACAATCCAGCATCATTTTTAAGTTCAAAGTTTTCCAAATTTTCATCTGATTCATCACATCAACAATCAATACGCCGCAAAAAGTATAAAATTAATATTATTATTTTTGAAGAACTAATTAAAGTATCTTCATGGACTTTTGGTATTCTCAAAGGCGCTAATAATAACAACAGTAAAAATTCCAGTAAGAATGATACTGGTGATATTTTAATCGAATTACTTGTTAGAAATTGTATTCATGAAAATCCTTCCATTTCAAGTGCAGCGAAGACAGCACTTTTACAATTGTGCTACCAGAAAAATCCAAGTAAGATTCTTGAAATCTATGGAAAATTTGCCTTCAATTTCTCATTTACAGAGCGATCAGCAAAAAAGAGGATGAAAGCTAGTTATTTGACAGCTAACTCAGTTCAATATGAAAGCCTTTTACAAGTTTACTATGATATGCTTTTATCGTGGCTTGATTACTTGAGATCAGTGTCTTCGTCAACAAATGGAGTTAATAGTGGACCTGGTTTAGGTGGAAAACATAGTGCTGGAAGTGATTTTTATATTTTAAATGGTAACTTCAAAATGAATTTGAATAATAAGAAAGCCGTCAAAGACTCTAATAAGGATGCTAGTTCAAAGGAAAATTATGCTGGCGGAAAGAAATTTACCAGCAGGTTTTTTGATGATGATGATGAATTCCATATTGTTTTAACCGCTTTGGAAAATTTAGAATCACATGGTTTATTCTTTTTATGCTCCAGATCTACTATTGTACGTCGTTTCGCTATATCTTTTTTGAAGGTTATTACTAAATTTGATGACGTTCTTCAAACGCATAAGATTAATATTATTGAAAACAAAAGACTCATACAGGTTATTGAGAGTATATCATTTTTTGATTTAGTCTCTTCATTGAAATCTCAGTTATCTGTTCCTGAGAAAAAGACTTTGGCTGCGTTTAAGTCTCAAAAAACTAGAAGCAAGGATATTCTATTAGTTAAGTTAGCAGAAGCTGATAATGGCGTTGAGCTAACATTGTGGTTCAAAGTTCTACCAAAGGTATTAACGGTGATACTAGAAAAGAAACCGTATACTATGAACTTGTCAAGAGTGGTAGTGACTTACAGGGTTAATCAAATATTTGAATATATTTCAGATTTTGCAGCGGTTAAACATTCTAATGTCTCTATTGGTGATTCTCACGGACTTTTACTGCTGCTTGCTACCCCAGGTAATTCCTCAAAATTGTTTTTTAGCAACTCTGCTAAACAGATATCTGATGTTCAGCCTGAAATTATTATCGAGCAATGGAAATTGTATTTGATTTTTATTTGTATTTCATTAAGTCCGCCCGGTCAACAAGTTATTGCATCTGCATCCGCTCTTTTCAAAATGGTAATTCCTTTATTAAGCACAGAGCAACAACTAATTTCTGACTCTATTAATTCGGGCCTTAGTTGTATAAATGCTAATATTTTCAAAACATTTGTTGAAGTTATTAAGCCAATAAGAATTTCTTGGGATTTAGAGATGAAGTCAAAATCCGTTTCCGATTCATCTATGAGAGTCCGTATTGAAATAACTAGAATTCTTCATGCAACTTCTAAATTATTTTCTGATGAATCAATTTACAATGATTCAAGGGTGCTTATGGAGATGGTATCTTTTATTAAAACAGTGAGAATATTTCTTGGTTCTACAGTTGTTCAAGAGTCTTTTGAATATCAAAAGTTGAGAAGATACTTTTGTGGTTTATTGGAGAATTTATACAAAGGAATTTTGAAAACAAGTAGCCCTGATCAGTGGTTCCCATTTGAAGCACGCCTGGGCTGCTTAGCGTTTCTTGAAGAATGGTGTGGTTATGGTATTTCATCAGATGTTGCCAAACAGCGTTACGCTATAATGAAACTGAACAAAAAGTATCAGAATATTCCTACCTTTGCTGCCGCTATTGAATTAGAAAAAGTTGCGTTAGACTACTCAGCAGTTAGCTGTATGGCAACACTTTGCCAAGGTAATATCAATCAAACTGTAAAAGGTGATCAATCCTTAGTAGTGATGGCCATTGACTATACATCGTTGTTATCTTGGATGCGAGCACTTCTAGAAAGTAATGATGATCTTCTACATAAACTAGGAAAACGTGCTTTAAAAAACCTTTTATCGTACAACCATGATAAAACAGTGTTTAATCAAGCAGTTGATGGTTTTTATAGTTCATCTAATGGTGATTTCACGGTCGCTGAAAATTATTTTTCAGTAATTTCTGAGTTCTTAATTGATAATCCAAAATTTCCAATTGAGTATCAAGAAGTTATAGTATTGGCATTATATGGATGTATGCAATTATCCATTGAAACAAGAAAGATGGCCGGAAAACTCCTTGTATATGCCGAAGAAAGGTTTGGTGATACTAAAATGATATCCAGTAAAGTCGAATCGGTTTATACAGTCTCTAAGCTTATTTTCAAGAATTCTGCTGTTGATATTTCAAGAAAAATGTCCAAGATTGCTTCAAAATTAGTCTACAAAGTGTTTTCTTTATTCTGTCTTTATCTTCACAGAGCAGAATCCAGGGAATCACAAGAAAGTGTGTTGTCATTAATGATTCCCTGGCTAGAGTCTGTAAATTTACGTCCTATTAACTTCCAGGTTAAGAATAAATTTGTAATCAGACCAGATGATATTGATGCAAATTCTCAAATGATAATGAACAATTTGATTGAGATCACAGAAAAATTTGGAGAAACTTATTACAAAGAAGTGAACATGCTATGGTTTAGTTTGGTTAATGCTAATCCACTGCAGAATGCGCTGGTGCTTCTTGACTATGTTTTATCTGTTTGCTTGTATAAGAGAAATTCTTCAATGGTCGAACTATTAAAGAAAATAGTGAACGTCATTTACTCACAATACACTGGTATTATTGAAACTTTGATTACTAATATTAATTCCAAGGCTATGATCCCCCCTGATTTCATGCCAATTGGTCAAGCTAAAACTACTTTATTATACGTTTATGATATTAATGAATCTTTGGTTGGAAATGATTTGTTCTCCTTGGGTCAAGTTTCAACTATATTCATTGTTGACTTGTTCAAGATCAAGTTTTCAAACACTATTGCTGTTACACATTTACCCCAATTATTGAATATTTCTTTTCTTTTATTTGATCATTATTTACCTATTGTGAGAAGCCATGCATTAGAATTGTTATGTACAATGCTAAGTAGTCTTGCATTTACTGAAAGTAAAGCAAGACTGATTGTGGAAAACTTAAGAAAGCCAGATAATTTGAAATATGTTTGGATTTATGATGATTTGAATAATGATAGAAGTGGATCAAGGACTCCCAGAAATATGGATCATTTGATATGTTCAGTATTGGATATATTTCGATATAATTTTGGAACACTCCAAGAAGAATGGGGAAGAACCACTTTAGTATGGGCTACTACATGTTCTGTACGTCATTTAGCTTGTAGATCTTTTCAAGCGTTCAGATCTTTGTTATGCACTTTAGATAGAAGTATGCTTCGTGACACGTTACACAGGTTATCTAATACTATCTCTGATCCTGCTAATGATATTCAAGGATTTGCAATGCAAATCTTGATGAGCTTAAATGCTGTTACAGCTGAATTGGATTCCGCAAAATTGATTGCTTTTCCACAACTATTCTGGTCTGCAGTTGCATGTCTAGGAACAATACACGAAAAAGAATTTATTGAAGTGCTATCTATAATTTCTAAGTTTATTTCGAAGATAGATTTGAATTCTCAAGATACTATTTCTTGTTTAGTATCAACTTTCCCCACTGCATGGGAAGGTAAGTTTGAAGGTTTACAAAATATTATCATGATAGGTTTGAGATCATCTGTATCATGGGAACCAAGTTTGAAACTCTTGGATAGAATTAACCAGTTACAATATAGTGAAGTTATTGCTAGCCCATCAAGATTGTTGCTAGCGTTTTTAGCAAATATGCCTAGATTTTTGCATGCTTTGGAAGAACAAGAATTTACAGAAGAAATCATTGATGCTGCTAATATATTGAGTGATATGGCGCTTGCTGAAAACCAAAAAAGTATATCTAGAATTGTCCTATCTTTAGCGAACAACAAATTCCGTAAAAAGGAAGATTTTATTAGTCAAGCATTATATCTGATTAGAGAAGTATATTTCCCAGAATATCAATCACTATGTTTAGTTTTCATGCTTGGATTATTAATGAATAAGATCAAATGGGTTAAATTGGAAACATTAGAATTGTTAAAATATTTATTCCCAATGATCGATTTTACCAGTGATGAATTCCAAGGTGTTGGTGCCGATTTGTTATCACCATTATTGAGATTGTTATTGACAGAATATTCCACGAAGGCATTAGAAGTACTTGATGAAGCCAATAATATTTCCGGTAGTAGACTTGATAAAGATTTTATCAGATTATCACTTGGTAATAGAACATTAAGAAAAGAATACGAAAAGATTGCTACGTTATTTGGTGTTCCTGATGAAACAGGATGGTCAATTCCTATGCCGGCGGTCACTGCAGCCACTACCAGAAATAATGTTCATGCAGTTTATTTGACATGCAGAATGAATAACAATAATTACAATAACGAAACGAATACGTCAACTTCCTTGAAAGCTCATAATGTTAATCTCAGTAATTCTAGTGCAATTGTTCCTTATAATGAACAAAGTGTTCAATTTTATGATGAAGCTCGTGCACAACCAAAGACTTCTGAAAACAATATTAATAATATTTATGCCACTTTGAATTATTTTGAATTATTTTTTGATGATGCTGATGGAGACGATGAACATGAAGTTGATGACATGGCATCTCGTGCAGACCTGTACTCTACTTATGCCCATGAAAGAACATCGTCTAATGAAACTTCAAGAATTAATCAATTAGTTGGAAGTGAATTGAATATAGATAGTAGCGCTTATAGGAAATGAATGGAATATGATATCACAGATAGAACTTTTTATTCTGAAAATTTTTTTTTAAATATTTTTTCTTCCTTAACTTTTTTTCTTTTCCTCTCTTTTTATTATCTTCATTAAATTTTTTTTTTTCTAATCTTTTATGCCATTTTAAATTAAACTCAACTAATAAAGGAATTATTAAATATTGAAAGGTCTTGTAAGATTGGTCTGTATTTGCTGCTATCATGCATGCTGAAATTTCTAGAAGTGCTGTTCCTTATTTCGTGAATTTATCCAGTGCATGTCTCCAGGAAAAAAAAAATTAAAAAAAAAAAGCTCATCTCATTAAACAAGTTAAATATAGTAGATTCAATTTTCTTATTTACAATTTATGAATATTTACGGTTAACAATTATTATAGTGAAGAGCAGTTAGAAAATGGATCATAAATCAAAGAATGGGTTTTTGAGACTTGATATTCTCGAGTATTATATCAATATGAACAATGGAAATAAAGCAGATGCCAGATATAAAAAGACAAAAGAAATTTACCTATCTTTAGAAAGAAAGAAACAACTTCCTGGAATCGAAGATGCTAGAAAGGAAATATTCAATTTAAAAAAGAATATATCAGCCAAAAAGATACATTATTGTGTAACCGTAATCACTAAGAATTTGAACAAAGCGAGAAAGGTGATACTGAAAAAGGAAGATGAGAAATCATTCAATGATGAAGTTCTTCTGATACTTGCACATCAGAAAACAGTAAAATTAGTTGAGAAAGTCTTCAACTTGAAAAAAAATAAAGATAATGCGAATTTTATTCCTGAATGGATTCTCGAGGCTTCCAACGATAAAGACAACAAGTATAACTCCTCCAAGTTTTATAGAGATTCATCTGAAGAGGATAGAAAAATCATAAGTAAACTTTACAATAATAAATCTGTTGTTGAAAGTATTGATATATGCAATGATAGTTTGAAATTGATCTGTGGACCAGTTAAAAGAAAAAAGAAATTATCAAATAACGCGACTAGCAAACCAATTATAGAAGATGATAAAAAAGCAGAAACAGAAGAAGACAGTGATACTGAACGTGCTCATTTATCAAGTGATGAGTTGCATAAGAATGGAACAATATCTGATGGAAGAACAAAAGATTTTGATGTTGCTGACGACGAAGAAGATTATTCAATGTATGATAATATGGTGATGGCATCGGATGTATCAGATGCATCCGATATTGAATTGGGTGATGTAAACGCAAATTACAACGAAGTCACAGATGAGGAACCAAGTGCGCAAGAAGAAGAAAAGCAAGGATTAATAGAAGAATCTGATGATGATTTTTTTGATTTTGATGGTGCAAAAAGAGTTGAAGATATGAAGAAAAAGAAGGACAGGAAGGATAAGAAAGATGATAGTAAAACAATAACTAAGCTTCCAGCATTACAGCAAGGCTACGTTTCCGGAGGAGAATCAGAATCAGATTTAGAGAGAGAGGAAGCCAATGATGAGATTTTGAAGAACTTGAAAAAAGTAAAGAAGAATAGAAGAGGACAAAGAGCCAGACAGAAGATATGGGAACAGAAATATGGTCACAATGCCGTTCACGTTAAGAAAGAATCAGAAAGAATGAAATCTGAGCGTGAACGTAAGCAATTGGAATATGAAGAAAGAGCCCGTAAGAGAGCTGAAAAGGCTCGTTTGTCTGAAGATAAATTCAAGAATGATGCTGGAAATGCCAATAATGCACCAGTAGGCAAAAGAACATTTGGTACTAATGAAGAAGAGAAGCCAATGCATCCATCCTGGATTGCCAAGAGACAAGCTGAAAAGCAGCTCGCCAACATATCTTTTTCAGGAAAAAAAGTTAAATTTGATTGACGAAATACTGTATATTATAAAATGTTTATTAAATAATAAAAAAGATGTATCTGTATTTCAATACATATATGTAATTAGTTAAAGCTGCTGATACTTCAATGGTAAAACGAGAATCGAACGGACAAAATAGCATGAAAAATCTGACAAAAAAAAAAAAGCTCAATTATATAAATAACAATAGTTTGCATTTGATTATTGAATTTACTATTTCAGAAAAAAAACACAGAACGTTAAGTAGTTAAATAAATAAAATAGATAAATAGTTGTGGCCATATAGAACAATGTTTAAAACACTTAAAGTACCCAGAAGCTATATACGAACAAGCACAATTAAAAGAGCATACAGCTTAGAATTAAATTCAAGCAATAATGAATTGAAAAACGACTTTAGCAACAATACAGCGTTAATTACGGGTGGATCCAAAGGATTAGGGTTAGACATAGCAAAAAGATTGGCTGGCTGCGGTGCCAGAGTAATAATTACCTCGAGAAATGAAGAACGATTAAAAAGAACTGTCAAGGAGTTAGGTGATATTTCAATAAGGAACAGTTACCAAGACTTGAAACACGATTTTATTTCATGCGATTTATCAAATGAAACAGAGATCCAAGACGTGGTGAAAAGCTCGCAATTGAAAGATGTGAATATATTGATAAATTGTGCAGGGACCATGCAAACGAATCTTTTAATGAGAACCAAACACGATGAGATCAAAAAGATGGTGGCGCTTAATTTGACAGCTCCTATAATCTTGAGCCAAAGGATCGGTAAATTGATGATAACAAACAGCAAAAGCAAGAAAATTAAGAGTATAATCAATATTTCATCCGCATTGGCGAATAAACACAGTTTACCAGGAACTACGGTGTATAGCGCAAGTAAATGCGGTCTCATAGCCTTCACCAAGTCTTTTGCAACAGAGGCCGGAAGATATGGGATTACAGTTAACGCTATCAGCCCAGGACTTATCCAAGGATCAGAAATATCCGAGTTTAGTAATATCAAAGAGCGCTTTGTTCAGGACAGTGTCTTGAAGGGAGAACTACAAGATCTAGTGAAGCCTGAGGAAATCGTTCGATCTGTAATTTTTTTGTTGAAATCTAAGAATATCACTGGAGAGAACATCACAATTGATAATGGGTATAGTTTATAAAGAAATTCGCCGGTTGGCTTGATTGGTGTGTCCATGAATGATCTGACTTGTGTGCAATCATAGATAAGAGGAAGCAAATGCCTGTGCTTTTACCTATTTCCTCCGCAGGAGTCATCCTGATACTCGCACGATGCTAAACTATGTGCAAGAAAATTTTTTTCCTTTTTCTTTTTTTTTTCTTTTTAGTGTACTCTGAATGTCTGAGAAAAATGATTCTTTTTAAAGATTGATTTTGTATATTTATACGTTTAAATCTACAATTCATTTATTTTTGCCAGTTCTTTTTGTGTATCTTGTAATAGTATAATCCTTCTGATATTATACTTCAGATCGACTGATTGCTTTTGGCTATCTTTGTTGTCAACAATTTATACCGTTTTGTCAACAAGTTTCCCGCGTTACCTCTTAGTATCATCATTATCTGTTCAAAAGTGCCCATCCAACAATTGGCAAAGAGAAAATGCGCAAATGCAAGGTTTTTGTCGGGAGTTCCCATCCTGAATTGGGTCAACTAATTTGTGAAAAATTAGGAATTCAAAGTGCTCCTGCTACTTTGAAAAAGTTCTCCAACGGAGAAACCTCCGTCTCCATCGGAGCATCTGTCAGAGATGAAGATGTTTACATCATCCAGTCTGGCTCTCCGACCGTCAATGATCATATTATGGAATTGTTGATCTTGATTTCTGCTTGTAAAAGTGGATCTGCGACCAAAGTCACAGCTGTCATTCCTCAATTTCCGTATGCAAAGCAATCCAAGATGAAGAGACACAGGGGTGCTATTACTGCCAGAATGTTGGCCAACTTGCTTATAATGTCTGGTGCTGATCATGTCATCAGTATGGATTTACATGCTTCTCAAATGCAAGGCTTCTTCAGTAAGCCTGTCGATAACTTGTATGGTGCTCCATTGTTGGCAAACTGGATCGTCAACAACGTGGATGACTACTCTAAAGCCGTTATTGTTTCTAAAAACCCAGGTGGCACCAAAAGAGTCACCGCGTTGGCCGATAAATTAAAGGTCAATTTTGCCATGATTCACACCGATAGAAGAAGAACGCATGACTTCTACGCTTTGAAGAAAGAGCATGAAAAGAAATTGAATCTTTTGAAAAGAAGACAATCTTCGTCTTCCAAAGATACTTCTAAGAATGTGGATTTAGTCACTTTGAGGAAACAGCAATTACAGAGAGCTAGTAGTGATGATCAGGATGAGTCGTTGGATGTTGAGGTCAACGAAGAAATCGCCATCTCTTTTTCCGCTGTTGCTGATGAAGAAGAAGAAGATCCAGGTAACATTATTTTGAGCACAGATTTACAAACTGCTCGTGTGTTTAAAGGTCATGTCATTGATGATGATATTGAAGATGAAACGTTGAACCTTAATGAGACGAATAATAAATACGGCACTGAAGATTTCGATGATGATGATGACGATGATGACGATGAAGATGATGAATTAGTCGCAGAAGACGCAAACTCTCTTGAATTTGAACTTCGCCCAAAAGCAGGTATCACCCGTTCAGAAAAATTAATCACTCTTGTAGGTGATGTGAAAAACCGTCCCGCCATTATTCTAGATGATATGATTGACAAACCAAACTCATTCATCGCCGCTGCCGAGCATTGCCGTTTGAACTGTGGCTCCAGTCAAGTTATTATTATTGCTACGCATGGTACTTTCAGCAATAATTGTTTGGAAAAATTGAACGATTCTCCATGCATCGATAAGATTGTCGTTACTAACACCTTCCCAATTAGTAAAGAAGCTAGAGAAAAGAATCAAAAATTGATTGTTCTTGATGTTAGTCCTGTTTTTGCTGAATGTATTAGAAGAGATCATTATGGTGAAAGTGTTAGTGTTTTGTTTGACAATTTAGTCATCAGTTAATCATTTCTTCCTCATTTAATATTCATTCGAACTTTAGGTAATAAATTTTTGTTTTGTTTTTTATAGCCAAGTATCATTTACAAATATATTTATCCATGCCTTTTCATTTTCATTAATACATATCTGTAATATTAGCAATTCGTGATAAACAGATAAAGAACCTTAAAATAATAATCATTTTTTTCCCAGAGTATCGATGTTGATTTTATTTGAACTTGTTTTGCGCGCGTGTAGTATGTGCCACAAAACTAAAATTGCCAGTTGGACCGTATACTTTTGTAAGATGCATCCAAACATCGTATACTTGCTTGAAAACCAATAATAGTTTCAATAGCTGATTAACTATTGGTACTTGTATTTAATATAAAATAAAAAGCTAACAACCATTAATACAATTAAGTAGAATGCTGGAAAATATAAATATAGCTTCTTTAACTTCCAAAGACGCCTCTATCGATGAGTTAGAAAATGGGGACTCTTCTAGTAATAGTATTCGCTACTCCAAGGGTTCTTCGTTAAAGTCTGCACCTGCCAATCCAAGTACATCGTTGTTAAGCGAAACATCTAAACATAATTTACAGGATAAAGTAGGTAATAAAGACCCAATAGAGACTTTCAGAAAGATAATTGAATCAGAATCAATTGATTCCGAAGAATCTGCTAAAGTGTCGCCATCGGAAGACCAAGAAGTTAACAGCTCACCAAGCTTTTTTGACTCTGTTTGGAAAAACACTCCCAATTCTTTAAAAATATCTAAAAGAACTAATAGCAATGCTCAGGAACAAGCTGGACAGCAAAAAGAACTAGAAGCTGTAGAAGACAAAGAAAAAGAAGACGATGTTAAAGAACCGATGATCATATCTTATAGAAAGGGATCTAAGAAACTTTCCAGAAGTGGATCAGGTAGTAATAGTACAATAAAAATGAAGAGTCATGCAAGAAGTGTGTCATTGAATGATAGCTCACTTCAGAAGAGCATGTTTAAAACATCAATCAATGATGATACGTATAGATTATCTCAGCATCGAGAAACAGTCCATGATGGCGGCTTAGAAGAACAACTCGCAATAGCGGTAAAATCTCCATCGTTTAATACTAAAGTCTATTCCGAAGAAACTGTGTTTGACACTAAATATCATTATGCTGCAGAGAATCGTAATAATGATTTCCATATATTATTCAAATCTGTACTTCCTGAAGAGAAGCTTATAGATGATTTTTCATGCGCATTGTCAAGAGAGATATTACTACAAGGCAGGTTATACGTTTCTGATAAAAATGTCTGCTTTAACAGTAATATTCTTGGATGGGTCACTAATTTGATTATTCCATTTTCTGATATTCAATCTTTTGAAAAAACTTCAACAGCAGGATTGTTTCCAAATGGAATTGCTGTGACTACTAACAAACTCTCAAAGCATTATTTTGCAACATTTATTAGTAGAGATACCACATTTGAATTTTTGAATTCGATTTGGTTGAATTCCATTCAGAAGTATGGATCCAATTCTACGGGAGAAGAAGTTAATGAAACATATAAAGAAGAATTTCCAAGCGGCGAAGATATTCGTAGTAATGTTACTAATGTAGGCTCTGCCGGTGATCACAGCTTAGAGACAGTAGAGGTCGAGAGAGAAGACATACTACAAGACAAACAAGAAAATGCAGAACAAAAAACAGAAGGTTTGGAGGATGATATTGATAATAAAAGTGTAATTAGAAATCATTCACCTGTTCAATCTATCGCGTCGCTGATGTCAGATGCAAGCGAAAAAAGAAGATATCTTAGTGACCCATATATGAACTACAAAACTATTCTTTTCAAGAAACCTGATATATCAAGAACATCGAGCAATGGTTCTAACAATGATAAAACTACAATTAAAAGCATATTTCCTACTGATTCTGGAACTGTTACGGGAGATGCAGAAGCATCAAACTATATTGAAGAAGAAATAATGTCAATTGATGAAGATAATAATGAAGAGGAAGGTGATGGATCAGGCTCAGATTATGAAACCGAGAATGAGAATGAAATAGAAAATTCATTCAAAAAGGAAACTAAGCTTAGTTATTCGGATGACATTTTGAAAACTCCCAAAAAGCAAGAGTTGCCTACATCTACCGATTTATTACCTAGTCATGCCGATGTTTCATATTCTCCTACTGATTTTATTTATGATCCAGAAGAAAATAAGGAATTCATTCTTATTCCTGAGACAATTCTTGAAGGAAGAATTGATGAAGTTTTCAATATGCTTTTTGGAACTGATTTTTCATTCCAAGAAGAGTACATAAGTAGCCTTGATGGATCAGAAATAACGTCGGTTAATCCATCTAATTTGAAGTTTGCACATATTTCTAAAGAAAAAGTAAGTGAAGATTTAGTTTTAGCTGATAATTTGCAGGAAGATAAGTTGCAACGGTGCTATGCATACACTAAGGCATTGAACTATGCTATAGGTCCTAAATCCACAGTGGTTAAATTAGTTGAAACTATTGAAACAGAAGATATTGATTTTCAAAAAGGTTTAAATATAATAGTACGTTCTCTTACACCTAATGTTCCAAGTGGTGGTTCATTTTATGTATCCACACGTTATTTATTGGCTAATGCTGAAGAAAACAAGACCAAATTTAAATTAAGTTATTTCATGACTTGGACAGGATCAAGCTGGGTGAAAAGTATCATTGAAAGTAGCACGAACAGTGGGCAGAAAGATTCTGCGAAAGTTTTGAAGCAATTAATGGACAAGAGATTACCTGACTTTATTGAAAGCTTATCTAAAAAGAGTACTGGGTTAGATGTTAAGAAAATCATTAAGAAACAGAAGACATGGAATGGCCTTGGCTCACCTGCATTATTTCAAAGTAAGTTGGAAAGCAATAATTTATCTAAATCTGCAAAGAAACATAATTTGGCGCAAGAAGTAGATTCAATTGTTACTAAAACTGAAGTCGTTAAGGAAAATACTCATATTATTTATGTTTTACTAGGATGTATACTATTCGTGTTATGTTTTGTGCTTATATTCCAGGTATACTTATACTTACTTTTGAAAGATACTAGATTACAATTATCTTCGGGATACTCGAGTATTTTCACAGATGCTGGTAATTTTGTTAAGAAAGAGAAACAAGTATTTGGTTTAGATAGAGATCACTTGAAGTTAACTACCCAGAAGCAAATTTGGGATTGGATTACTAGCAATTCAAAGAAATCGGAAAACCTTAACAAAGAGGATTTACAAGTTTTTTTTAGGAAACTTTCCGAGAATCAAGATGACGGAAATAATGATAATATTTTAGAAAAAATATTATCATCCCTACAAGATAGATAAATGTACCTATATATTCTACAGATTTGTTTTCTAGATTAAGTAAATAAAGTTTAAGAATTTTTTTTTAAAATATTTTTTCGGCCTGTTAATTATCATACAAAAAATGTATAACATTCAAGATTTTTTTCTTTTAGTGAAATCAAATTCTAGATGACAGGAACCGAAACAAAATTGAGTATATGAAAAACGAAATGTCAAAAAAAAAAACAACATAACAAAAAAAGCAAGAAAAAAACAAGAAAGATTCAAAAATTTAGAAAATTACAACCATCAATTGAGCATATGTGAATTTTTGAACTTAAAGATCAATTAAATTCGCTGCGTTAGAGTTACCCTGGTTATATTGATTCTGAGTACCAGAAGCATTACCAAAACCAAAACCAGTTGGTGTAGCTTGCATATTATTATTGTTTGTATGGGATACAGTAGGTACACCCGTGTATTGTTGACTGAAAAATGGATTTGGATGAGATGCAACATTTAAACCACCTGTTGTTTCAGCTATAAATGGTTGAGTAGAAGTATGATGAGCAGCAACTCTGGCTTCACCAGTATTACCAAATGTATCGATACCAGTCCCTTCAGCCAACAATTGATTTAATTCTGCATGTTTTGCGTTAATTCTTTGTTGACCAGTCAAGGTTTGATGCATTGGTTGTTGTAGTCTCTGTAATTCTTCTTGTTTTCTACGTAATTCTTCTTGTTTTCTTTGTAATTCTTGCTGTCTTTGCAACTCTTGTTGTCTTTGCAATTCTTGTTGTCTTTGTAACTCTTGTTGTTGTCTTTGTAATTCTTGTTGACCTTGTAATTCTTGTTGTCTTTGTAACTCTTGTTGTTGTCTTTGTAATTCTTGTTGTCTTAAAAATTCCTCGCCTCTGTTATCTTGGTTCATTGACGAGAATGGGTTATTACTACCTGTTTGTAAAGGTTGTTGATAAGCTTCATTATAAACATTTTGTAAAAAACCAGTATTCATTGGCGGTTGCATTTGCTGTTGAAACGGATTATATTGCGTACCTAATTGAACATATTGAGCTTGAGGAACGTAACCAACTTGATAACTTGTCGTTGTAGTGACTTGGGGCTCATCATCAAGGTCCAACAAATTATGTGACTGTTGCTCTTTCAATCTTTTCATTTCTTCTTCTTCTTGCGATAATAATATGGCTTTATGAAATTCGTCATCCTCATTTTCTGATCTCTTTTTACGTTCTTCTTCCTCCCTTTTACTGACTTCAAGTGCCAATGCTAGTTCTGCATCATCATCATTTTCAGCTTCAAATGATTGAGAACGCTCTCTTCTTTGATGTCTTCTTCCGTGCCCACTGCTATTATTCGCGTCTCTTCTTTCCTGATATAATCTATCAGTATCTCTCAATAAGCTAGTAAGTTCTTTTGCCTTTGTCCTAACGATGCCACCTTGCTCATGTCCCAGTTCGTCAATGTAAGTAAATTCTTGCAAAGTTTTAATAATGTATAGGTTTGCTTGAGACCAGCGAACAACATCTTCAGAACCATGTATAATTAGATAGTTTAACAAAGTCAATGATTTAACAACGTGACGCCAATATTTACCTTTATCATTTAAACGGCGATCAACAATGTCCATAACTTCTTGGAATTCCATAGGATTATATGTATGTTGGGATATTTCGTCCATTTCGCTATACGCTGGACCAGTACCATCATTGGCTGTTGCATTTCTGACTAATACTTGAGCATGAGTATACCCATTAGCAACATTTTTTATTGAACGAATGATACTTTTAGACATACTTTTGAAGGAATTGAAAATATAAAAACCTAAAAAAAAAAGATAGATAACAGCAATGAGGTTGGGTGATCAAATAAAGGATATATCAAAAATAATTTAAAGATAAATTGTAAATTATTTAAACAAAATAAATAATAATACTTTCTCGATGAAGAATAATATATTGATTAATTGAATGAAGTATGTTTAGTTGTAATTAATAATATGTAACTAACCCTGTTGTTATTTGTAATATTGTTAGTTTTCTTCGGTATTTTGTGCTACTTTTCTTTTTTTTTTATGTGTTTTTTTTCTTTATATTTTCATTTTTAAGGCAAATCGCAAGAAAAAAAAGAAATTACACATTAGAAAAAAATTTTGTGTGCGTAATACGAAAGCTGTTATGTAATCGGTATTTTCTTTTTTCAAACTTGCGCCCTTCCCCAATTGGGATCATAACATTTCAACATCAGAAGAAGCTAATTTTGACCGTTGCTGTCACATTCGCTAAAGCAATTTACAGCTGTTATCAAGAGAAGAGATGCGTCACGATGGGCATCAAATAAGTATGTATTAGTAGAAAGAATATTTCGTAGAAAGAATATCAAAAAGTGATTAGTAGTAAGACATTAAAAATTAGTTCAAAAGAGAATAAAAAATGACAAAAGAATGAATAGGAAAAAAAAAAAAATTAAAAGAGTAAGCAAAAAAAAAAATCATTAAAATAAACATTAATTAAGTTTAGCATTTGTTGATGTTATTGAATATTTAGTTATCTTCAGAATCAGAAAAGATAACTCTATGTGCAGGAGAAATAACAATTTTTGAGAAAGAGTCACCAATCGGATGATGTAACTTATTTTGACTTGAATTTAAATTACCCAAAATATCTGACTTTTCGGCATCAGTCAATGCTTCACCATTAGCTGAAACGCTCTTGAGGCCAGAATCATCATAGAAATAAAAGTATTCGCTAGTGTTGTTTTCACCTTCTTCTTTCAACACATGTAAGTTAGAAGAGCTGACATTTAGTAATCCACTTCCACTAGTTCTTGATTTTTTACTGTCACCACTGCCACTATCATCCCTTTTATGACTATCATTCTGATCACTTTCAAGAGCGTTGAAGTCTTCCTTACCAACGAATTCGTTACTTGATGTACCACTTGCTCTGGAATTTCTGTTACTAGTACCAGTATTAGTATTGCTGGAACTGCTATTGGCTTGTACGGCAGAAGAACTAATACTGTTTCCTCTGGAATCTAGATGCTTGAAATTTCCACTATCTTCTCTGCTAAGAGAAGCACCTTTAGTTGCCGTTTCTTGCATAGCGGATTCGAACTTGGATTTGTCATCATCAGCCATTCTAACAGAGTATGTCACTTTTTGTGCTGCAATATTTCTATCAGCACCTGAAGCGATGGAAGAATCGGATACTTGACGCCATGATTTCTTTGGAATAACTTGTGTCTTAATAATATGGCTTCCATCAGTGTTATTGTTGTTACTATTTGAGCCAGTAGATGTATCATAACTAGTTTCATTGGTGGTGTCAAGGGGTAAATCGGAACCAGATCTAGAAGGTGCTGAATCTGAACCGTTACCAGAATCACTACCAACCGAATTCAAACTGTTGTATGTTGACGAAGTCACAGTATTTCTGAAATCAGAACCAACAGGTTGATCAATAATTTTGGATGTATTTGATGACGGAGTTTGGTGATTGGAAAGAAGTGATTCGTTATGCATAGATTGAATAGGGTTAAGGGAATTTTCTAAGATACTATCAGCAAGATCATTAAATCCATTATCAGAAATCATGCTGTCATATTTGGAGTAATCTTGGATGTTATTCATACTGTCATACTGATGATAAGTATCATCTTGGTCGGATTCATCTAAAACGTTATCTTCGCTGCGAATGAAATCAGCACCGTTCCCATTATCAGACTCATCATTTTGATCGTCATTGTTGCCATGGTTGTCAGAATTATGATGAGCATCATCATCATCATCTTTGTGATTAGAATTTTTGAAATCTCTCTTAACCTCTGCGTCATAGTAGATATCGCTATCTTCAGTTTCCGAATTAGTCTTGGAGGGAGATCTCATATATTTATTGTTATCATAAACGACATAATTTTCATCACTTTTGCCGTCTTCAGTTGGAAAAACAATCCAATTTTTGGTTGTTATTCCATCATCAGGTTCAGAGATGCTTTCCTTGAGATTATTGGTACTAAGCTTACCTTTTTCAACAAAAAATCCAGTACTGCTAGCAGAACTGGCGACTTTTCTAATGGTGCTCGTTGGATTGGCGACGGAAGTAGTGTATGCTTTAGCGCCAGAGACTGCATGTTTATCATCATCACCATCTTCAATAACTGGTGTAATAGCTATCAGATCATCATTTGCATTAACAAGATGTGGTGGAAGTCCATTAGGTCTATCTTTGAAAAGTAATCCTTTCGAAAGATAATCAAACGTGGTACTGGTTGTGTGTTGCTCATCTTTAGAGCTGGAAGCATCAGAAAAATTCAGTTCTTGTTTGGAATGGGCTGGGGAAGAATTCAATGCTTTAGCACTAATGATTTTTGGAGATCCAACAGCAGCGGTGTTTTTTGTAGAAGGAGCAGTACCAGCATATTTTTCGAGATCACTAGTATTCTTTTTAGAAGAATCTGATTTCTTATAGCAAAAAATAAAGAAAATCAATAAAAGAATTAAAATAATAAATACAACAGGCAAAATAACACCTAAAATAATGGCCAATTTTTTGTTTTTACTCATTCCGAGGCCTGCAACTGAATGAATAGTGAAACTAACAGTGTTACCTTGTTGGGTATTTTCACGTTTGTTGAGTAAGTATGCTGCCGCGACTTGGATAGTGATTTCGCCGGAGAAATTCTTTGGGACCATGCCGTAAATGGAAAAATTGGAGTAGTGTAACCAAGTAGCTGCTGGGGTAGAAGTGTTCGTAACGGATAATTGTGTGGCGTTTTGGTTGAGGAACATATTATTGGTGAAAGTGTAATTGAAGTTTTCACCTTGTGTGGCATTAAGAGAGGTTGGAAATGCAGATGTGTTGAGAAGGCCGCTGTCGGCGTTGTTTGATGGGACTGCAGAAGTGGAAGTTGCGATTGTCGAAGTTGCGATTGCAGAAGTTGAAGAGGAAGAAGTTGTGGAGGTAGCTGTTGTGGAGGTAGCTGTTGTAGAGGAAAGTGTAGTACTAGAGGAAGAGGAAGTGGATGCGGAAGTACTGCTTGAATAAGAAGAAGCTTCAACGTGTAAAATGTATGGGATGAAGACGCTGTTGCCAAACTTATCAGATATTTGCATATCGAAAGAGACTGTTTCCGTGTTGTTTGGAGCTTCACCATAAATAGCGATATTCTCGGTGTCAACTTGCAACCAGCCTGGGAGAGACGAGGAATTGAAATTTAATTGAAAAAGCGAAATATCAGATTTGGAGATTTCAGAGCCATCCAAATGAACGGCGTCTAGAGGTGCTGAATAGTTGAAAACGTTGTCGGATTTGACAGAAAGAGTAACCGAGGCGTCCTGCGTGAGCTCTAAGACATGGAAGCCCACGCTGATGCCGAAGGGAACGATGACTCCAGAGTAGCCGTCAATGTCGGAGGCAACCAAATTGAGAGAGAATTGTTGGGCTGGGGCAATCTCGCTGTTCACCACGGGCGTGGTGCCGGAGAAAACCAAGGAGTCGCCGTCCTCATGGAAGCTTATCCAGATTGGAAGCGGGGTGTTGCCGGTGGAAAAGGCGTAGAAGTAGTAGGTGGCCTGCTGGCTCGGAAGACTGAAGGTGTCGCTCTTGGAGAAGGAGAAGTGGAAGTCTGTGTTCTGGGCGTACACGATGTTATTGGCGCCGTTGGTCGAGCTGAACTGCTGCAACTGCTGCATCACGGTTGTGCTGTTCTTCAAGACGGGGGCCGGCTGGCTGCTGACGGGCAACTTGTTGCCGGCAGCGGTGTACGAGCTGCTGTCTGCGTCCGAGACAACGATGTCGAAGGTGGCGTCCAGGTCGGCGGCGGAGGGGGTTCCCCGGAGCGTGCCGCTGTGCGGGTCTATGGACAACCACGAGGGGCTGTTCTGGAGCGCGTAGGACACCTGCGCGGAGGCCGTGTCCTCGAAGGTGATGTCGGACAAGGTGTAGGAGTACGCGCTGTTGGCCCGGGCAATGAGAGGGTGCTGGCTGTTGAAGGACCACTGCTGGGAGAGCGCGCCCGCGACGACGCGGAGCGCGAGTTGCAGTAGTATGAGGAGCACGATACGTGTGAGCATTGGAAAAGTCGCTGTGGGGAGGGGAGGTGGTCTGTGTGGGAGGAGCGGCTGTTGTCTTTGTTGTTGTCCTGGGTGTCTGGTCGGGATGTGTTTGCAAAAGAACGAGAAGGATGTGAGAGCGACGAAAAGACGAGAAAACCAAAAGACGGGAAAACCATTGGGACCATTGTGGAAACCACAGGGATATTGGCGTCAATATATATACTGCTCGCCACAGAGCCAGAACTTGTGGGAGGGAGACAGCTTGCAGAGCTTTCAAGACACCATGGGCTACTGCAATGGTAAATAAACAAGAGCGAAATTAGACGAGCTGGCAGGGCATCCCTGTTTGGCCACAACCGTATTGGCGGTGGTTGTGAAGTACGCATGATGAGAATCGGGCAGCCCAAAATAGCGACTAATGCGGGCAGCCAGATGTGTCTGTGTGTCTGTGTGTCTCGCTGGCGTGCTGCACGCCAAACGGCAGTGGAACATTTATGTATTTCCACTTGCGGTAAGAAACAGGGATGTGTTCGTTTTGGGAAATACGTAAACAAGGGCCGCTGCCCCGTACCTCTCCGTCGCGGCGCGACGGAGAGGGTCGCTCCCGCAGGGCTGCGAACGCAATCTGGCGCTGCCGTTGCGGCAGATCCGTCCACGTCCATCCGTTGCGGCGCAACGGATGGACGAGGAACCGCCCAGGGCAACAAATGTTTTTTTTCTTTTTGGTTTTTGGTTTTCTTTTTATTTTTTTTTCTTTTTCTCTATTTTCTGTCCTCCCCAACAATCTTCTTCCCCTCCCCTCCGGCCCCGAACCCCTCAGCGCGGGCAGTACTCCGAAATGCCTGCAAAACACCACACCACACGACACAACAGTCTGCGATCTCGTTGAGATCGCAAAACCACATCTGGTGGGCTGTCTAAGTCTGTTGCAGCATCGCGAAACGTTGGTTTCTGACAAAGTGATTTATTTATTTCAAATTTTTTTTTTCTGTTACTTTCTGTGTTACTTTCTGCAACAGATGTTTTTTATTCGCGCTTTTGTGTTCGCGCTTCTATACCGGGGGAGTTTTATACCAGGGAAGTTGCATTGCATCTTGTAGGCATTTTGTAGGCATTTTATAACACTTTTTTAATGTGCGCGCAACTTACTCGCGGCTACTCGCCATCACAGAAAACATGCACCCGCTGCCTGCAGCATATATATATATATATATATATACATATATACATATATACATATATATATATAAAGCTGACAAGATGCTCACAACTGCAACATCTGACCACTTTCAGGTCCTCTTGTGCTGCTTCTTCCTGGCATCCTTAGCGACACCGTTTCCCGACCGACCTACCGCCCCCAGTTACACACAATGTTGAACCTACTCAAAAGCCCTTCGAGAGCCGCCGCGTTCGCCGCCGCCAGGCCCCACTGCAGACCGCTCCACGCGTCTGCCGCCGCTTTCAACGAGAAGCCCTTCAAGGTCAGCAAGTACATCGAGGAGTCCTCCAAGGCCCCTGACGCCTCGGCCACCATCATCAATGACCTCGTCATGGACCAGAAGAGGTTCCACGGTGCCTCCAAAAAGGCCACCTGGTACGACGCGCTCACTGAGCGTAAAAAGCAGTTGCTTCACGGCAAGATCTTGGACTCCTACTCCTACACCACACCGGGCACCGCCGAGATCAAGGAAAAGACCCGCGAGGACTCCTTTTCGTATCTCTTGCTCCCTTTCAAGGAGGACAAGTGGTTGTTGGACTCCTACATCAATGCCTTTGGCAGATTGCGTGTCGGCCAGATCTTCCAGGACTTGGATGCCTTGGCCGGGAAAATCGCCTACAAACATTGCTATCCAGCCGAGCCCATGATCGTGACGGCGTCTGTTGACCGTGTTTGCATGCTAAAGAGAATCGACGAGATTCACGAGTACAATTTGATGATTTCTGGCTCTGTGACCTGGGTCGGCAGATCTTCCATGGAAATCTCAATCAAAGCCAGTGCCATCAAACACAGCTTCCCAGAAGTTATTAGCGAATCTTTTGTCAAGGATGAAGACGTTTTCCTTAGCGCCAACTTCACATTTGTGGCAAGAAATCCAGAGACCCACAAGTCATTCCCTATTAACAAGCTTTTGCCATTGAATGAACGAGAATGGTCCGATTTTACTAGAGCGGAATCCCATAATGCTGCTAAAAAGTTGAGAAAAAGCTTGACCATTAACCCTCCAAATTATGATGAATCTGTCTTAATGCACAATTTGTGGAAGGCGTCTACTAAATTGAGACAATTCATTAAAGCAAAAAAGACTTCTAAGAATTTGAAATTCATGAGTGATACTGTGTTAAAATCCGTGTTATTTATGCAACCGCAATATCGTAATCGTCATTCATACATGATATTTGGTGGCTATTTAATGAAACAAGCCTTTGAGTTGGCGTACTGTTCGGCTGCTGCATTTTCTCATGCTCCTCCGAGATTTATTTCTTTGGATATTACCAGTTTCACAGCTCCTGTTCCTGTTGGTTCCGTTTTGTACTTGAAATCTAAAGTGGTTTACACTGAACATATTGGATATTCTTGCGCAGAAGATGAGCTGAAAATTGCAGAGCTGTCTGTTGTTATTGATGATCCATGCGGAAACAGTATCAGTGAAGAAGAATTAAACGATGTCTTTAACCTTTATGGAAAGTCCACCTCCAATCAACTTTCTAAAGACCCATCTGATTTCCTTGGTAAGCCAGGTACAGTCATTCAAATCAAGGTGGATACCAGTGTTCGTTCATTGAATCATGACATTCATCGCAAAACCGGTTCATTCATTTATTCCTTCTTTGTTCCTAAATACACTTTCGAAAATGAGAATTTGGGTATCAATAATCTCAACAAGGATCAAAAAGTTGTTAAAAACGGGTACTATGCCGTGGTTCCAACTACTTATTCCGAAATGGTAGAATTCATTCAAGGAAAGCAAAGAGCCAAAGAAACTGCTGATAGTGTCAGACAATTGAAGTCAAATGAGTAACTACTATGAGCAAATTATAGTTGAAAAAAAAAAAAAAAGAAAAAAAAATTGATCATAGTAATAATCTATAAATAGTAATATCAATAAATCATACACAACGAGAAAACATATGTTATTTATTAACGCAATAAATACTGTAAGTAACAATCATCATTAGTCATGAATTGGTTAAAAAGACGTTAAGTCAAAATTAAAATGGTTGCTGATAAATGGCTCAATAATCATTTTGAGCATGTCTCGAGAGGAGGCGCGCGCCAGATATTGCAATAACTTCTCTATATGAAGAAACGAAAAGAAATGAGAGATCATGGAGGATCTACAACCCATCCAAGCATATGATTTGCACCCACTATACCAGCAAACCCACCGATTAATACGCATAATAAATTACGATGCGAATAGTACGTGTTAAATTCATCTCTTTTGGAGGCGAAACCAAGAAGGACAATTGCTTCTATGATCTATACCGGATTTTCAAGTACACCTCGACGGGGATTAAGATAGATATCACGAATAACTTATATTATTAAATAATCAATCAATACACATATGATGCAAAGAAAAAAAAAGAAATGAAAAAGTAAATTCATGTGAACAGGTATACATAAAAGGCACTTTTTTTCTAATTCTTTCCCGAACTAATAATCTGTACAAAACATCTAAAGAGCATCCAATTGAGCAGTAATTTCTTCCAACTCGGACTTGGAAGATTGGAACTTTTCAGTCAATTCTTCAAATTTCTTTTCCAAGTCTTCCTTTTCAGATTCCAAAGAGGTGACCTTTCTTTCTAATTGCTCGGCCTTGATATCAACTTCTCTTAGTTTCTCAGTGGTCTCCTTCAAGTTTTTATCGGAGGTTTCCAACTCTTCTTCCAACAATTGGTTCTTCTTGGTGAAGTTTTCATTGTTGGTCTTCAAAGAAGTAGACTCTTGCGCGTCAGTTTTCAATTCGCTCAATTTTTCTTCTAAATCACCGACCTCCTTTTCCAAAGATTCATTCTTGAAAGTCAAGGATTGAATAGAATGATCTTTTTCCAAAAGCTCTTGTTCTAATTCTTTAACACGATTATGGGTTTCGTCGTGTTGTCCTTGCCAGTGTTCAGCTTCAGATTTGAGAGCGTTAATTTTCTAAATAATGAAGTAAAATCCATTTGTTGTTAGAGATCACACAATCTTCGATCCATTACCTATCATGCGTTTAAAACACGTTTAAAACACAATGAAAATCCCTGATTCAGGGTCACAAATAAAATAAGTATACATACTTCCTTAAGCTTGTCCATTTTTGATAATGTTGATGATGAATTGATTCACTGATTTGATTATTCGCATAGTAAATAATATGAAGATATTAAGGTAGTAGATCCACAATCTTTTATCTCAGAGGCAAAACAAAATTCCTCTCCTCTAATTTTTTTTTGTGTGTTCTTTTCTTTAAGCTACTTGTTTTTTATGTTGGCGCTTATTAAAGAAAATTTTTTTATTACTTGAAGAATCATACGAATGCCAGGGCATCTGTGCATATTGACACGTGCCTCTGATTTTAAGCTTTATTTATCATGGAACATACTGGGTATATAATATTACCATTTTAAAAATAAAAACAAACGAATATTTATATCTTACCAACTTAATCTTCATCAATTGGACCGTCAATCATGATTTTGATATATGGTTCGTCTCTCTTAGATGCAAACTCATAAGCTTTGATGGAATCTTTGAAAGCAAATCTGTGTGTAATGAATTTATCAACAGGAATAGCGCCGGAGCTGATCAATTGCACAGCATTTGAATAGTCCCCAAAATCGTATCTAAAACTACCTTTGATAACAGTCTCGTTACTGCTGATGACACCAATTGGGTAAGCATCAATTTCGGTGGTGGTCATGCCCACTTGCACAAAAACACTGCTGTTACCAGTGCAATAGATACCCAATCTTGCACAAATGGACGCACCTGTACACTCCAATATAGTGCTTGGGGTGAAGAACGTGCTGTGAATGTAGTCTGCGTGTTCTTTTAAAGAACCAAACTTGAGAGAACCTGAGTTATAAATGTGGGTAGCCCCGATACTTTTGGCCAATCTCAATTTGTCCTCAAGGATGTCGACCACCAAGATTTTTGTGGCACCCCACGCCTTTGCAGTAGCTACACACATTAAGCCAATTGGACCGGCACCAAAAATAATGACCTTGCTTCCAAAAGTGACCTCGCCCAACTTTGCAGCATGGCAAGCAACGGCCAACGGCTCGCACAATGCACCTTCGTCGAAACCGACGTTGTCAGGCAACTTGTAGACAAAATCTTCAGGCACACAGTAATATTTTGCAAGGGTACCGTCGTATGGAGGGGTAGCTGCGAACTCCATGTGTGGACACAAGTTGTACTTGCCGCTCATGGTTTCCTTGGAGTATCTGCTTGGAAAACCCGGCTCAATTGCAACCTTGTCGCCAACCTTGACACTGGTGACGGCAGAGCCGACTGCGTCAATCACGCCCGAGGATTCGTGTCCCAACACCATTGGTTTCTCCACAACAAACTTACCAATCGCACCGGTTTCGTAGTAGTGAGTATCAGAACCACAGATACCGGTCTTCATGATCCTGATTCTCACGAAATGCGGGTCTTTAATCTCTGGGACCGGTCTATCTTCAAAAGTAATCTTTTTGATAGAATTTAAAACAACGCTGGGATTATTAGGCATTTTGAATCAACTGTAGGAGGAAAACTATTGTGATTTGAATAAATTGCTGCAAAAGTAGTAGTAGAAAGAAAGACTAAGCAATTGAGAACAATGGAAGTAAAAATATGAAATTCTCCGGAAAATTTTGAATTTTTATATTTATAGCAAAGACCTGTATTGTCAGTAGCAACAACTGAAAATAGAGGAATAAAAATCGGAGTCACACAACCTCGTGGTGGGGAATTATTGGGCGCTTCTATTTTGTGGGGCGGAAGAAATTATAAAAAAGTTATAAATCTCATGAATAATAATAATCCAGAGATTATACAAGAAATTCCGCATGATTTAGCCGTACCTTTGACTACTACTTACTTCTATCTTAGAAAACCAAATTCGTAATTGATAATACATGTTATATAAAATAATACTATTTTCGAAAGTCGAAAGTCAGCAGTGGAAATATATTCATCCTTTGATTGCATCTGTAATGGCCTCAAAAATGGTTGCTAATCCAACAGCGCCAGGATCTGGCACACCGGACAATTCACTCTTAGCAATGTATGAAGCTCTGCCAACTTTTGCATCCAACTCCTTGGTGGACTCGGCACCTTTCCATGCAGCGGCAGATGCCTTGTTCAAGTCGCCTCCACTGTTCTTCAACGCGTCAACAAATGGCTGTAATGCATCGATCAACGTACGATCTCCAGTTCTTGCTCTAGTGTACTTGTATAACGAGTTGAGTGCAAATTCTAACCCGCTAGTAAAATAGCCAACACTGACCTTATTAGGCGTATTTGCTTTAACACTGTGCTCACGCAAGTAGGCTGCCAAAGCTGACATGAAAATAGAGTATAACCCACCAGAGGTTCCGCCCATAGAGTCTGAGCACAAGGTAGCGATCTCAGAAATGGTAAACACCGGGTCGCTAAGGTTTTTGCTCAAATCACTGCCAGGGGTCTCCAATTCTTTTGAAATGGCCTGCGCACCTGCGGCAAGCGTCAACCCTGCGTCACCATCACCGACAATCGTGTCATAATGAGTAACTTTTGGCTCAACTTCGATGATTTTCTTGATGACTGCTTGCAAGATCTGCTTGGTAATTTGTGGATCAGCTTTCAAATTCGATTGAACATCCTTGTTAATCTTGTTTGGATCATATGGGTTAGTGATAATAGAGTATTTATCGTCCTTTTCACGGACAGGAACCACTGACGAGTTCCAACCGACACAGCTTGTATTCAAATCTAAATATTCAACAAAATGGTCAGGGTTAGACAAGAGAGTAAAGCTTAAACCATTACCATTGAGAGAAGATACGAAGGTACCAGAATAAACACGGATTGGCTCAATTTGGTAGTCACGCTTCAATTGCTCAATGACTTGATGGCAAAAGGTCATCAACTCCAAATTAGAAGTACCTCCCAAGTTGTTAACCAACAACACAACATCCTTAGTGAAAGACTTCACGTATGATCTTTCAGGGTCATTTTCATTCAATGCGTATTTCAACAAAAGCTTTACTAACTGGTCCAAATTGGCAATCTTGATTCTTTCGATCCCACTTTCGTTGTGAATGCCCATACCAATTTCACATTCGTCAGACTTCAATGCAGAGCTTTTATCGTCTTCCTCACTCTTTGCACTGCCAACTTTAGGAATAGAACAATGGCTCAATGAGGCAGCAATGGTGACAAGGTTGTCAACCACACCTTTGGCAATCTTAGCGACGTCTTTCAAGTCATAGCCCTTAGCTGCGGCAGCACCTGCAACCTTGTGAACAAGGGCAGTGCCTGCCAAGCCACGTCTTCCAACCAACGAGGAATGCTTACCAACAGCGACATCGTCACCCACAATGACTATATCGGCATCAATGCCCAAGTGTTTGGCCTTTTCCAACGCCAACCCGAAATTCAAGATATCGCCAGTGTAGTTTTTAACCACGGCCAAAAAGGACTTCTTTGGCAACTTCTCGGACTCAATCATGTCTGAGATGGTCACAATGGCGCTCAAGATTTGCTTGGTTGATGGCGAGGCAAAAATAGCACCGGCCACAGCTATATCCAACAAGTTTTCACCCACAAAGCCCGCGTGCAAAGGTTCGTGGCCAGACCCGCCGCCCGAGAGAACCAACACCTTTCTCTTGGGATCAAAAATGGATTTCTTGTTGAAAATGATTCTTTCTTTTGGAATTATCCCCAAACTTCCCGGGTTGCTGGACACGGTTGCTTTAAGCAGATCTCCAACGATGTCGATGTTTTCGAAGCCCCAATGTTTAAATGTTGACATGTTTTTAACTAGATTAGAGTTTGAAGATGGCAAAAAAAATTGTATATGTGTATGTATAGCAAACGTTACTAATACCTCTTTGCAAAACTGTACCAAAATATTTGCTAAAAAAGTTTTTGATTAATGAATCTTTGGGGACATCCACTGGCTTAAATACGTCAGCCGGAATTATTTCCGATGTTACTTGCCCTCCCTAGTTGCTAGTCTTACGTTTATTTTGGTTTTTTTTCTTTGCTGACATGTTGTTATTTTTCCGGAAATTGACCTCAATGCCGGATGCATATGCCCGAGGATGCTGCTTTCCTACGGGTTTTATGAAAAAAAATTTCGGAGATCGCTTTTCTAGAACAGCTTTGAAAACAACAGCAGCTTTTAGATATTCATATTTTGGGTTCTGCAGAGCAGCAAAAAGCATATCACGGACTGCGAAAAAGCATATCGAAGATTAAGAAAATGCATACGTGGAATAAGGAAAAGCATGTAAGAAAAAGGTATATTAGCGAAAGGTATATTAGTAAAAGCATTTTAGCAAAAGACATATAAGCAAAAGGCATATAAGCAAAAGGGGTATAAGCAAAAGACGTATAAGCAAAAAGCATACCGCGGACTAGCAACAAGCGTCTTGTGGATTTGCTTCTGGCGATATAAAACCGTCCACCAGTCAAAATAAAGAGTTCATTTTGCTGAGATACGATGCGAAACCTAAAACAGCAACAAAATAAGGAAAAGAAAAAGAAAAAAGGACAAATAGAAAAGGAAAATACGAGATGCGACGGTTTATATGGTTTGGAGCAAATTCCCGTGCCGGATATGTGTTAGTGCTGACTGTTAAAGCTCACTGCGGAATGCCGTCACTAATTGCGGTACAAAAGAATCCATACATTCTGGGTGCGCTCCTGATTAGCATAAGCCTTACACATACTAGAAAGTGACAGCTGCAAGCTTTATAGCAGAAACTACAATATCCATGGAACTCACAGCGAGATCTGCTAAGTGACGCTGTGACCAATGAGCTAGAACAAAATAACTCGGATACTTAAGATGGACTGGAACGGATCCTATAGTGCAGTGTAAAATCCTGAAAAATGACTCAAGCTTAGGTTGCCACAGTTTTCAACAAACGTGATAATTCTAAACATGTATACACAATAATTTACATTTTTTTTACACAGTAATTCAGTCACTTCCGAATGTGCAAACATCTGATATCTTCCCTTTTTCTGCTTCTTTTTCCTCGGTACTTTTGAAGTGTATAAATATCCCTTGATTTCCTCTATTGATCGATTCAGAAAGAAGGCCTCATACTATATCCAGCTGAGAAATAGACAAAAAACAAAAGAAAGATAGGGGAAAAAAATGAGCTCACGTTCTGCAAGCTCGGAGGACATAAACAGTGCCAAAGCAAAAAATAGCTTTTTGGTTACAGAGAGCTTAGAAGCCGGTGCTATAGAGACTACTAAGATCGATGAAGCCAATGCCGATGCCACTTTGAAGTTCCTCGACGCTCACGCTGCGGAGTTTGAAGGCCACGAATTGACAAACGAGGAAGCAAAAAATATGAAGTTGAAAAACTACTTTCTACTATTCTCGTTGATTTGCGTAATCAACACAATGTTGTTCATTGACAAGGCCACCCTATCCTACGCCTCCATTTTAGGAATTTATAAGTCAACTAATATTAATGACGCCCAATACGACGATTTGAACTCGATTTTCTACGCCGGCTACACCGTGGGCCAGGTGTTGAACTTTGTCTTGCAAAAAGTAAACATGGCAAAGTTTTTGACGGTGACCATCTTCATTTGGTCAATTTTGATTTTCTGCCATTGCGGTGCATACAATTTCGGTGGTTTAATAGTGCTTAGATTATTGTTGGGCTTCACGGAAAGTATCATCACCCCAGCTTTGGAAATCACTTTATTGCAATTTTTTACACCTAATGAAAGAGCTACTTTGCAGCCCGTGTTTTGGGTAAGTTGCGTTGGTAGTCCCGTCATTATTGCTGGTTTCATAGCATATGGTGTCTTGCATTCAAGCTCGTCAGTTCCTCCTTGGAAAATTTTTATGATTATTACTGGTAGTATGACTTTCATCACTGCTGTGGCAACTGCATTTTACTACCCAGCAGATCCTTCAAAGGCTAGATTTTTGACAAAGAAACAAAGATACTTTTTGATTAAGCAAATTCAAAAATCAACAGCTAGTTCAGTTACACAACACGTCGTTAAGAAGTATCAAATCATGGAGTGTCTTAGAGATCCGATTTCTTGGTTGTTTGTACTTTTTGTGTTTTTATTGATGCTTTCGAATAATTTAGCCTACCAACAGAATTTATTATTTGTGTCATTAGGAGTTTCAGATTTAGGATCAACATTAGTCAGTGTAGCAGGTGGTGGATTCTCTTCTGCTTGGCATATCGTTGCTGCAATCTTTATACATTTCTATCCTAATAATTCCATATGGGTGATTCTTTACTCTTGTGTTCCATCGATAGTTGGTGGGATAGCTATGGTCACTATTAATTGGGATGAAAAACTTGCATTATTGGCAATGCTTTTATTAGCAAGCAGCACGTTTGGACTCGCTTATATTGTAGGTTTGGGTTGGTGTACCTCTAGTGCAGGTGGTAATACAAAAAGATATTTCAGACATGTTATGTGGATGGTATCTTATGGTATCGCGAATATAATTTCTCCACAATTATGGAAAGGTAATCAAGGAGCCTCAAATGGGGCTAAAAGATATTATGCAGCTTGGAGTGTTCAGATAGTTCTTTCATGGACAGGAACTCCTATTGTTGGATTTATTATCTATTACATTTTGAACAAGAAAAACAAAAAGAGATTAGCCAACAAGAGCCACAATGTCAAATTCGGTACTGTTGTTAGAATCGATGAATCAACCGGTGATCAAATTTCTGAAAAAGTCGACATTGCCAATTTAGATTTAACAGATCTTGAGAATGAGAATTTCATTTATCCATTATAATTTTTTTTAGAGTACACTACATAACACTTCAATAATTTTTTTCTACTATATTCTTCCTTAACTTAAACCTTTCAAACTTTCGTAGATAAATCAGTGCTGTTGACGATAAGCAGCAATTACTTTTAATTTGTTTGATTTCTAAGTTTTTATAAACTTCACACTTTCAGCTAAGCCCACTGATTTGTTCATGTCTTTAACTTCTTCAAATAAATGTGTAAGCATTCCTAGTATATAATTTCAAAATAACCTATCTGTTATTTCTTCTATTCCTACATTTTTCTAACTATAACTCCTACATCTTTATATTTAAGTTTAATTTTTTACATCTGTGATTGTTCTTGTACCTCTGAAAGATAAAAAGCAACTTTTAAAACATAAAATATTAAAATTAAAATTAATTACAAAAAACGTTGTGCTTATAAGCATACAAACGAATTTATGTGGAGCAACAAATTCATTACTAATTGAGTCAATGAAATTTAATTTTCCTGCGAATCTATCGTAACGAATATACATAAAAAGATAAAAAAAGATGGTAAACAAGTATAAATCAGAATAGATTCCTTCTATTTCAGTTTGCTATTTTTATTTTTTAACAATTGTAATATCAATTGAATTTCATAAATCGTACTAATTAAACCTTGAATAAAGTTTTTGCAACATGCCCGCAAATAGCTATCCATCATTAAAGCTTAATCATACTTGCTTAAGGGTGAAAGACCCAAAGAAGAGTGTGGCTTTCTATGAAAAAAACTTTGGCATGACTTTGATAGACCATGTTGATTTCCCTGAAAAAAAGTTTTCCCTATATTTCTTATCATTCAACCATTCCACTGCCAGGGGATTTGGTAAAAGTATTGGTCATAAAGAAGCCGTCTTAGAATTGACACATAATTGGGGTACTGAAGATGATGCCGATTTCAAATATAATAACGGCAATGAAGAGCCACATCGTGGATTCGGTCACATATGTTTCTCTGTTGATAATATCAACGTATTATGTGGAAACTTGGAATCCAATGGTGTTCAATTCAAGAAAAGGTTAGTCGATGGCAGACAAAAAGATATTGCTTTTGTCCTAGACCCTGATGCATACTGGATCGAATTACTCGAGATTAAAAATAAAGATGGAACTAAGAAATACACTGACAGTGAAACCACTACTGACAAAGAAAGATATAAGTTCAACCATACCATGATCAGAATTAAGGATCCTGTAAAATCTTTAGAATTCTATCAAGAAGTCGTAGGAATGAAGTTGGTTCAAAAACTAGACTTTTCAGAAGCTAAATTTACATTGTATTTTTTAGCCTTTATCCATGACGAAAATGAATCTAAAAATTTGTATTTTACTGATAGAAGCGCTCTTTTAGAATTGACACATAATTGGGGTACCGAAAATGATCCAGATTTCAAATATCACAATGGTAACGATGAACCAACAGGTTACGGCCATATTGGACTTTCTGTTGATGATGCTGCTGCATATTGTGAAAGCATTGAAAAAAACCATCCTGAAGTAGAATGGTCTTTGAAATTCAACAAGGGTTACTTGAAAAATATCGCTTTTATCAAAGATCCTGATAATTATTGGATTGAAGTTTTCCCATCTGATTTCAATGTACACACTTGTTGTCCTGCATGTTCTGGCAACTTGAAATAAAGCAATTCATTCTGATATCTAATTAAACTTTCTGTTGTAAACACTGTATAACTTGGTAAATAATTGTTTTTCTTTGTTTTTGAAAAATTTCAGAGAATTTGAAAATTTTTCATAATATTAGACCTTTTTGTAAGAGTTAAGCTTAGGTTATGTTGTATCAATCAAGCTGATGCAGAGAAAAAGCTGCAATCAAGCAAATCTTTCGCTGTAAAAATGAATACAAAGATAATATTACACTGGAAGTTACAAGTCTTATCTACGGATGATGATTCTTGGGAATTATTAAAGGCGTACCCTTATGTTGGTACATGCCAATATTCAAAACATAAGAAGTTTTCTATTCGTTAAGAGAGAGCAAACAGCAAAATAAGGGATGGTTGTCGAATACAACTGAATTATATTGGTTAGTAGACTTCAATAGCGTAATGTTTATCATACGTAAAATACGGGGAATTATTTTGATTCTGAAAACAGGCAATAATTACTCTTCATGCTCTGAATAAAAGGATATTTTTATTTCTTAGTATATACGTAAATGGTACCATACTTTCATCATTAGTTCAAGAATTAATTAACTTACAAAAATTCAATTGTGCCTGTCAAGTGAAGTTTCGACCTTTTTTTTGGCACTAGGAGTATTAATCATTGGCGTGATTATGTTTTGAAATTTAAACTCTTAATAATAATCTTCTTTTTCCTTCAGTTTCTTTTTTTTTCTTTCCCTGTAGTTCTTTTTGTGGATAGCAATGTTGTGCATGCAAGTTTTGCGATAGAGTTAATTCATTTGTCCAAAAAAGGAAATAGCGATTCAACATCAAGCATGAAATTTACAAGTTTTTTTTGTTTCCTTTGCAGTTATGTTGTTATTTTTTGTTCAAAAATCAGCCAAAATTGCTCTTTTAGGAGTTTACAATCGAGACTTGATATTCCAAAGTATTGTAAAATCACATATTTATCTCCTCTCTACTTTACTATTACAATTTCAGTAATATTTTAAGACCTGAAAAACTAAGAAGGCGTGACGTTCAAGATGCGCAGATAAAACGTTAATAACTTTTCAGATATGTACTTTTCTATTTTTATTTACATCCCAAAAACCTTATAATTTCAGAGTGGAGGAATTTTTAAATAGACATCCCACTTCACATTTCTACTATATATATTAGTATCCATTTTGAACTATCATAAAAGATTTTTGTCTTGTAATGTTATATTGTCTTTAATTTTTTTATTTTATCCTCTCAAATATAATAAAACACACATAGTTTGATAAAAACAGAAAAACTAAAATAAAATGAGTTCCGATTCTGTTTATAGTATGGTTACTAACATCACCGCTGCTCAATTGGAAACCCTCGAAGATGTTGACCCGGTTACTATTCTACTTCATTTTATGACTCCTGGTGGTGAGAAGGAAGTTTCCTTTAAGATGCTTGATCAATGGTTATACAGACTGTGCCAGGGATCTATAATCGAAGGTGTCAGAGTAGGTGCTTTTCTGATCACCATGCTAGCTCTTTTCTTGGTTATGAAAGACAAGAAAACTCCATTATTCATCCTTAATCAATTGACGTTGTTTTTTTCTAATTTAAAATCCATATTTTACGTTTATTATTACTTGAGTAACTCTGGTAGCATAACGTTTCAGTTTTCAGGTTACTATAACTTGACTAAATCCAACAGAAATATTACCGCGGTTACAGATGTGCTTCAAATCATTATTGTTATTTGTCTTGAAAGTTCATTCTGTTTTCAAGCATACGCCATGTACAAAGCTAATCAGGGTGTTCAACACATCTTGATGACGGCAGTTTTAACAATTTGTAGCACACTCGGCCTAGTTACGATTGCCTTCTACATCAATTCTGTCGTTTACGCGTTGAAAGCCACATATGATAATTCTCTCTACTCCAATTATGCCTGGCAAATAAACGTTCCATTCATCTTATTTTTAAGTTCTGTGTGCTTCACCAGTGCCTGCTTGGTTGCCAAATTCATTTACGCTTTTAAACAAAGAAAAGATTACGGTCGCAGACAGTTCTCTGGTATGCATGCTATATTCATCATGACATGTCAAACAATGATCATTCCTGTTTGCGTTAACTTATTCTCCTACTGTTCTCCGCTTTGGCAAAGTAACGGTATCCCAGAGATTTCCTATTTCATCACCATAATATTTTTGCCTTTATCCGCTATATGGGCCACCAGTGCTAACAACAGTGTTGTTCCATCCTCGGCAAACAATTTAAAGTTCGTTATTACTGACGAAAACGATTGTGACTACGAAGAAAGTTTCAAACTGAAGGATCTCGAGAACATCCAAGATGTTATCAGCATCAATACCAAAAGTGATGACATCTTCAGCAGAGGCGGAGTCTTCAGATTGGATGTCCGCAGTGTTCAAGATTATGCTAACGATGATAACTTACAAGATTCTATCACTGCGCGAAACAGTCCAGTTGAATCCATTGATCAAGAAAGTGGTAATTTTGTTGCCATTACGCGACATACCATCAGCAAAGAATTCAAGTAGCTTTGCTTTCGTCCGTTATTTGTTTTATTCTAAATGTTCTTATGATCGCTAATTTTTCATTCTATTTTTCTATCTTTTTTGTTTTCTTCAATCTCAACTTCTCTTTTTCTTGACTCCAGTTCATTACTTATTCTTAACAGTTTACAATTTCGCTTCCAGATACGCCAATTCAATAATAGTTTTTGTCTTGCTCAATAATAATTAATCAGATTTAATTTTATTATAGTAGACCTTGGTGAAACCTTGGATGAACCAGATAAGTTGAATAGCAGACTTAGTTTTGCCAAAATAGGAAGAATAGGTGCATTATCACTCGCCTGTAGTCCCAAATAGCTATGAGGTAACTGAAATATTAGAATGAACACAACCCTAAAAAGACCCCATCTCAGTGCACATAATTAAATTCCCGTCTTGTGAAACCGTACACACCAACCGCTTAAGAAAATTTGTTTGTGTGTCTTTTAGCAGAAAAAAAACTTGTTCATTTGTGTTTTATTTGTTTCTTTTCTTTTTTTTTTTTCAGTATAATGAATAGATTAATTTACCCTTCATTAAAAACGACAAATACATACACACATTCTGGTAGATTTCCTTTCTATATTCGTTCACTTTGCTATTTAATGTTCTTTGATAGACCCATCCTATTTTATATCCCCTATATATATAGACTTATTGCAGTACTAGTAATTGATATTGTCTCCGATTACTAGAATTACACGATAATCAGGACCATCGCTTTTTTTTTTTTCTGAAATTGACAGTCAGTCGATAAAGTAAGTGCCGCAGGCCATACAGCCCAGTTTTAATCCTCATTAAAGATACATTAGTCATTGCTGCACAACCATGGGAAGTCCACCTGCTAATGCTTATGCTCCTGGAACAGTTTTAACTGTGGGTTCACACAAAGCTATGATAAATAAATATCTTTCACAAGGTGGTTTTGCCCATGTCTACACCGTGAGTATTGATCCACCTTTCGAAGACGGAACTTCCAAAGAACAGATTGCCTGTTTGAAAAGAGTTTTAGTTCCAAACAAGGCGACTTTAAATATTTTGAGAGCCGAAGTTGATGCAATGAAGAGGCTCCTGGGCAAACCATACATTGTTAGGTACATTGATTCTCACGCCGCAAGAAGTCCAACAAATGATGGAACCTATGAGGTGTTTCTTTTGATGGAATACTGCTCCAACAATGGTTTGATAGATTTCTTGAATTCTAGATTGCAAAATAGATTATCTGAATCTGAGGTATTGGAAATTATGTATCAGACATGCATTGCTGTGTCTCAGGTACATTACCTTAGTCCGCCGTTAATCCATAGAGATATTAAAATCGAAAATATTTTAATTACAAAAGACCACCAATACAGGCTATGTGATTTTGGTTCCTCGTGTCCTCCTTTGAGACCTCCTCGTAATACCCATGAATTGCAAATCATTCAAAATGATATTCTTCGGTATACTACTCCGCAATATCGATCTCCAGAAATGATTGATTTTTCAAGGGGTATTCCTATTGATGAAAAATCTGACATTTGGGCTTTAGGCGTTTTCTGTTATAAGATTTGTTATTATACTACTCCATTTGAAAGATCTGGTGAACATGGTATTGTTAAGTCAGAGTATTCTTTTCCAAGTTTCCCAATATACTCTCCTCGTTTACAAAACTTGATAAGAGTATTGCTCACTAATGATGCCAGACAAAGGCCGGATATTTACATGGTTTTAGAAGAGATTTGCAAAATGAGGGGTATTTCTATGCCTCGTGAAATTCATGATCAATATGTTGCTCATAAGCAACAGAAACATCAAGAAAAATTACATCAACAACAACTGCTCATGAGAAATCAATTGACATCCAATGTTTCGAAACCTTCAATTGAAACACATGCAAATTCGCCTGCAAACACAATGCATTCTGTAGTTGCTGCATCAATGACAGGTGCTTCCATGATTATGCCTACTGCTGGAGCACCTTTGACTTCTTCTAATTATAAAAAGCCCTTGTATGATGAGAAATTTGCAAAATCCAATGTTTCTTTGAAATCAGGTAAATCAGAACATTCTTTCATATCTGGAAATTCGATTAAATCTGTCGCTACTTCTAGTTCTTCCAAATCGAACATTTCTAATACACCTAAGAATGTGAAGGATCCATTTGCAACTTTAATTCCTTACAAACAGGATTCTTTACCGCCTAGCCTCAATGAGATAGCTGCTGTGAATAATTTGAGCAAATCCAATATTTTTATTACTAAATCATTATCGTCATCAACAACTATGCTTCCTGATGTTGACGTCAAGACAACTTTTTTCAATGGTAAGGATTCAGCTGAGAAACCTAAACCTAAGCCTGTACCAGTTCCATCAAAGGTAGGTAGCACGGGTGCAAGTATTAGTGATGTCTCTATAGGCCACAATGCATTTAAAAGTTCCACAACAGCACCAAATAATTTATTGGCTGAAACCAAAAGTGCAACAACAACTCCGAAATTTATTATAAGTAAAGAAAAAAAGACTATTGTGTCACCATTGAACTCTTCTACGAAAGAATTTCCATCTGTGAAATCTATGCGTTCAAATGCAAGTCCACATAAGAAGCCCTACATTGATGCGGATCTTTCTTTTGAAGTGATTGATGTTGACATGAATGGATTAAGTTTAGAAAATAGTAATAAAAATGTAAAATCCTTGAATCAATCCAAGAATGAAGAAATCAAATACGTTTCTGAATCTAGAAAGACTTCGTCTTCCCATATTGATAATACTAATAATAATCAACATAATTCACATAACACAAATGGAAATAATACGCTTGGACATAGAAGTTCTAATAAATCTGGGCTTAATAAACTTACTCACAGTTTTACAGGAAAATTTAGATCTACATCTAACTCGTCCGCCATATCTTTGAACTCTTCGGCTAGCAGTAAACAGCAACTCTCCAGGAATAACACTGGTAAGTTATCCATGGCCGGTTCCATTTTTGGTGATACCACAGTTAAAAGAATTCGTACTGCTGATGATATTGATGGATCTGAAGATGAATTGATTTCAGATCTTGCCATGAATGAATTTAAGGATGTTGATTACATGAAGAAACCTTCTGGAAATTCAAGCCTGTCAACAAAGCTGCCAAATGTAGCAAGTTCAGTTCAACGTAGAATGAACATATTGTTGTCTAATAAGAACCAGGATAAAATTACCAAAACTGCTACTGGTTATGGTAAGTACACTACTGATGGTGAGCATGTTGTATTTAATGGATCTCCTGACTTGAAAAGAGTTACCACCATTTCTGGCCCATCTACAACTGGTATTGCATCCAAAAGAAACTCATTGGATTTAAAAAGATCATTTTCTACAAAAGGAACCAAATTTTTGCAATCGCTTCCGCGAGTTCATTCAAGTAGTAATTCTATATCGGCAACAGCAACAGCGGGGCAACTGTCTGGGTCTTCAAAAGGACTAAAGCTTTTTGCTTACAGAGACAACCAGTCGTCTCATAAAGCTATCACTGAAGAAGATACAGGCAGCACCAAGGTCCTGCTTCCAAAGCCACAAGTTCCTAAACCGAAAGTTCTTAAACCTGTATCGCAGAAGACATCTCCTAAATTTCGAAACTTAGAATCTACTGCTACAGGATCAACTAAAAAGGTGCCTCCTCCAGTTCCTAAAAAACCAACCCACATGACATCTCCTAAATATAAATCAGAAATGAAAGATACTTCTAGATTCCACTAATCATTAATTTATAGCATATTTTCAGTTCTTTTTATCATATTTAAAGTTGAAGGTCAACAGATTATAAACCTTTACACGTTTCTAAGTCTAAGCGACGACTTGTAATAGACTAATTGTTTTTCGAAATTTTTTGCATACTCGACTTCAAGGGCATATTCTTTCTATTTTTTTAATTTTTTACAAAAAAATTGTTAGTTTATTGATATTATAATATCGAGTTGCTTAATTGTATTGTAGTTTCGCTATGAAAGATTGACCGTTTCTTGTGAAGAATTTTTTATGTGCTTAGAATATTAGGTTGGATGAGGTCACTTTGTATCTAAAATATGAAAGCTATTAATAACTATGTAAATCCCTATATATGGGTGTGACAATTTAAATTTATCATGTCAAAAACGGATTAGAAATCTTCTTTTGAAGAACTGACATTTGTTTTTGTTGATTAGACTGAATTGAGTTGCAAAATTTGTTATTACTAAACAGATGAACAGACGCTCCCAGTCTAGTAGTCACCACAATTTCATTTGAAGGCATTATATTACCCACTGAGTTGCGCATTACAGTATAGAAGAGGACGACTTTTGAAAATTGGAGTTAAAAATTATAAACTTTTAAATAAATCGCTTTTTATGAAATTTTGCTGGTCTTGCCTATTCAACGTGTCACACACGCAATATAATTAATTATTCTAGTATGCAAATAGCAATTTTGTTAGAATTAACTGCTACTCATGCCTCCCTAATAGATTAAATTACATTAAGAACTTACGGCTTTGTTTTTTGATTACTTCATCTAATTTTGAACACTATGTTAATTTCATATGATTTCGTAACTGGCTCGCGAGCTTCCATTCACTGGTGTTTTAAATTACCGACGCCTGCAAGCCTTAGATAATGAGAGACATAACCTTTCGACTATAGAATTAAACCCATATTTTCATCGCTCAGGACCTACCAGCCAAGGAAACTGACACATTTTCACAAGCTTGTTCCTTTTAATTTATTCAACTCTTATAAAAGCCAAATTGGCTATGACTCACTTTACAATCTATAGCCTTGCTTAGATCTTTTTTGCACTTACATCTTCAATAGAACAGTATATATTGCACGTGACTTGAAATTTGATCAATTACAGATTTTAAACTGAGGAAAAACAAGTTATAAAAGATAGCCCTAAGCATAATATACAGTTTTTTATAATGTATGACTGATGATAATTAGGTAAATATTTAGCAGTATGTTAATGAATTAAACATAAAACAAGATTTAAAAATAAACGAAGAACAATAGTGAAAAAAATAATATTAAATGTTAAAAGCGTATTAGAATAGAAAATACAAAAAAAAAATACAAAATAGAGAAAAAGAGAGATCTCTAAATTATTTTAATTTCAATCATCATCCTTTAAATGATAGGATCCATTCCCATCATTAGTAGAATTAGTTCCCCAAATGTCAAAACTTAAAAATACAAGCCAGGTACACCAGAAATTTAACAAATAATGTAACCACCAAGCGTGTCTTACACCGTATACCAAAGCATAGAAAGTGATATAACATAGTATCACACTGTTGATCATCTTTGGAGATAGTTTTCTTTTTTTTTTTGTACTTACTGTACTAGCACCAGAATATCCAAGGTTTATATTGTTGTTGCTCTTGATTTTTGGAGGTAATTTTCCACTCACGTTTCTCTCAATTATAATGAAAATAGGTACAATTGCTAAGAAATTATGGTGCGAAGAAAATGGTGTTTGCCATTTCAAGGCAAAATTGTGAACAAAAACAATCAAAACAGGAATGTTGATAGGAAGAATCCAAAGCATGATTAAAAAAAATGAAATGTTGAAATTCTTAAAATTTATGGCTCTTTCTAATGATTTCTTATAAAGAGAGTTCCCAGAATGATCATGATGGCTAAGACAGTAAGGAGAACTTTGAACCTTGTCACCTTGTTGTTGTTGATCTTGGGTCTGATGTTGATAAACTTGCTTTTCCAAAGATGCACTTGACATGGACTGTGGGATAGACATAACAGCCAAGCCGGTTGGTGCGCTAGCCGAACTATTATTGGTATTTATATGATCCATGCTGGAAAGTTCATTGACTTTCAAAATAGCCTTAATACATACTGTAGCTTGAACAACAGTTATGATAACATAAGCAAATTGATATGGAAAATAAAATGGAATAGAACCCAAGACTAAAATGGTACCAATGATTCTTCTTTTAGATTTCAATAAGTTTGTAGTTGATAATAAACTTGCGACAGTTGAACCATTACTACCTATATTATTATTATTAAAGTTTGGATTATCTGGAAATGTAGACGTTGAAGAAATATTGACCACAGCTGGGCTTCTTGAATTGATATTATGTGAAGCTACTTGAAGGTAATTATTATTATGGTTGTGCCCACCTATATTGCTGCCATATCTATGAACATTTGAGGATGAGGATGGAGAAAAAGAAGATGAAGATGAATGATGCTCCATGTCATTATGACTAGATCCATTATTGCTTGTATCGTAATTAAAAGTGCCAGGATTATTATTATTGTTACCAAAAAATAGAAAAAGTTTTGACAATTTAGATTTCTGAGATACGACAGATAATAATTGAGACAAGCGAACTAATAATTCACCAATCAAAATAGTAATCAAATAAACAACGTATACCAAAGTTAAGGCAATCACATAAAAAAATGGAGGGACAATAAAAGAAAGATATTTTTCTTGCAAACCAATAAAAAATGGATTTACCTTCAAGTTTTGATTGCCTGAGTTTCCTATAGTGAAATCATATTTGGAATCAAAAAAGCTGCCATCCAATTTAATAGGATCGATCCAATGGAATATTAATTGGAAAAAATAGTTGCTTGCCAATAATGATAGAGTTATCAATACAGCACATCCGATCAAGAAACGTTTCCAATTAGCAAAGTAATGTAAACTTTCATTGAACGAAATAAAAGTACCCGTGGAATCATAAATCGAAAATTGGTTACTCAAAACCAATCCACAAATGGCAACAGGCAAAGTAGCAATGACTAATCTGAATCTCATAACCAATAATCTCAAAGACAGCAAGATGTCCACACGAATGCTAAGTGTAACCTGAGGCGGATTTGTAACAGTGTCTGACCAATATTGAAAATGTAAGTCATTTTTAGCAGAGTGTTCTTCAAAAGGAACAAATGGGGCAACAGAATGTAATGTAATCAATTTTTGTGGATGTGTTTTGAAACCCATTAACCATTTTGTCTCTTGAGTGCTAGAAACGTATTGTCTTATAAATGACGAAAAAACATCGGATTCATTGATCACCTCGCCAGTTTTGGAAGTTAAAGGTTTTCGTTTTTCAATAATTTGTAATCTGTAAGCCACTAAACTACTCCAAATTGACGAGAAATGAATATCTACAGCCAAAGGTCTGTTAGTTGGTAATTCTACGCTGACACCCCATAACAAATATTTCAACCAAGAATTGCCGACTTCAATTATTGAGTTCTCCTCCTTAATAAGGTTTGCAATTATAAAATCTTTTTCATTGTTATTTTTTCTATTAGTTTTCAAACCTTCACTGATCACAATCATTTCAAACATCTCTAATTGATCTTCTTGTAATTGAATTCCATAATAATTATCCAAGTCATCACTGAGAGATGATTCAGAAGCAAATATCGTGTTTTCCTGGGATCTTGGAGTCTTTCTAACAAATTGAGATCCATCAATGCAATAAATTTCCAACGACTTTTTGGTAGTCGTATCACTGGTAAAGTCAATGGTGATCGAATTATGTATTGGCTTACCGTTATTGTTGGATTTCTTGCTGTTACAAAGAAAAATCATTGGAAGCGTAGAAGTTGAACTTGACTTAAAGCTCGAAATCTCATGGAATTGTAGTGATGATAGTGCATTAAATTGAAATCTCTCCGATTCTGTGTCACTTTTAATACTCTTTTCAGCTATAGACTTCTTCGATTTGTTTGGAATATTGAAAAAATGCATGATTGGGCTTAATTGACCTCTTTTATTTGCTTGGTTATTGTTGTCTGAAGGAGTAATTATCACTGAACGTTCACCGGGCATTGCTGAACTAATTTGATCATTATCCACCTTCAACTTAATATTAAACTGTAATTCAGAAGAGGAAGAACTTGATGTTAATTGCTCATTCATTCCAGAAAAAAGCGAAGGTAGACTGTAAGAATCAAATCCTGGTAAAAAGCTTTTTTTAAAAATATCCAATCTTTCTCGTAAAGGAGCAGTCTTCCATTGGGATTTAGAATCCAAAATTTCCAACATTGCAGTCGCCAATGATTTTCTCAATTGGTCACACCAAACAATAGCAAGATGGTCAATTGGAGTCCATACACCAGGAATACCGGTTGTATAAACAGAAAAACCATGATCTTCTGGTACCAATCCACTGATGGTTGTATAATCAGCCGGAAGAACAGTATCCATTAATCCCCCAGTAATCGATATAAGCGCCACCTGATCCAACCGTTGAGCTGCTTTATTATTGTCCTTATTATAATTAGCATTGAAAAATCCGTCTCTCCAGAAAGTATCTATAGAGTGATAAACTTTCATTAAATCCCCATCAAAAGTGACAGGTGCAGCCGCATGAGGAGTAGCCAATGTAATAAACGTATTGATAGAGTTATTAAGATAATTTGGTAACGTAATCATTGTTCTTGCTACTATCCCACCCATTGAATGACCTACCACTATCACGGACTGGGGAATTGCATTAGTCATAGAAGGCTTGTCATGTGAGTACAAAGATAAAATAAATTTTATAGCGTCATTCAAGTATTCTGATTGGTCGAGTAAAGTTCTACCATGGAAAGCCGTGAAATCCTCATTAAAGTCTGCAGTAAAAAAATCTAACGGTTGTTGTTCATGTGACGAAAATTGATATTGCTCATGGAAAATATTTGAACATTCTGCTGCTAAAGCTCTGATTTGTTTGTAACTTCCAGCATTTCCAGGAATGAAAAGCACAGGAATGCCCACCAAAAAATCATTCGATTCGTCGGGGTTAACATCTTTCCCTTGTTCTCTATATAGATATAACGAATACTTCAGTGCATATTTGGTATGGGACTGGTCAAATCCATGAACCTTGGCATAAGCAGGTGCCATGTACGACATCCTACATTCTGGGGAATCAGCCCCATTTAAAGGAGTGGTAAATTTGACCAAGATGGAAAGAATGGAAACTAATCCTATCATTGTACAAATGGACAAGTTGTTGTGTAGCAATGGTCGTAGTATGAAATGATGGATAAATCTCTGAGACTGTGCAGACGGAGATGAGCTGTGAACATTGCTACTGCTGCTGCTATGTAAAGGCCATTTCATTATCGGGATCTAGTATAGTAAATTGGGGGAGGGATAAACAAAAATCTTTTGCAACAAAATAGAAGCTATCAACCTATCAACTATTTATCTAGGTATCTTCTTCAGCTATATGTTTTATGTATTTTGTGATTGCAATATGAAAGGTGTCTATTATCTTGTTTTTTCAGATTGAGTGAACGAATATTATGGTTGCAAAGTCTCTCTGTATTCTACTGCAACATACGAATATAGCCCGGAAAAGATTATTGGACGAATATGTTGAATCAAAACGATGTAGACTTCTAAACCTATTTCTAAACAAAGACAAACTAAGATAAACTAAACGAAATGAAACGAAATGAAACGAAAATATCGTAGTATAATAGCTGTAAATTGATTAAGGCACAGCTTTTGAGAGTAATCTTATATCTAAGTCATAAGCCAGTAAGAAACCAGAAAGAAAAAAAAAAGCAAAAAGAAAAGGAAAAAAAAAAAGAAAAAGAAAAAGAAAAGAAAAAAGCAAAACACGCGTGAGAAATAAACTATGATAGCACGACGACTTTCATTCATGGATGTCCGCCATGCATATTTCATATGGCGTTTTAAAAGGAATTTCGGTCGACGCCTACATGTCAACATGGGCCCAGAACATCTCATGGGCCGTCTATTTTGCAGATTCTCTGTGAAAAGCCTACACTGGGCTGAACCGTTGGCTGAACCGTTGGTTGAACCGTTAACTGAACCGTTGGCTGATCAGCTAATTGAACTGAGGCTTTCCTGCTCTGCTGGCTCTCGCCTGGGGCCAGTTGACTCACGGGCCTAAATAACAACAAAGTACGGGCCGATAAAAATTCGAGCATCAAATGCATCATTTACAAATACTACAAAACAAAGTACTTTTTCTAAAAGTTTATTAATACAGCCGCTATATCAGTATCCTTAATCGCTTTCGTCGTCATCGTCATCCAAATCCACTGGCGCCAAGCCTGGGGTCAAGCCTGGATAAGCATGCACCCGGACCTTCTTACCGTTGATGATCTTCTCTGAAGAAAACTCCATGCCTCTCTTTCTCTCCTGGCCACCCTTTGCCTTCTTGACGGCAACCTTCTTGTCCGATTTTGTTTGGATGGCTAAGACATCTTCTTGCAACCTCCGGATCTCTTCCCGTATATCATCATCATCATCTTCATCGACATCGCCACCACTTATCGGCTTACTGTCTTCTCCACCATGCTTACCACTGTACAGCTTTAAAGTTTTCACGTTTTTGCTTATGAGAGCATTCATAAATTTTTTTTCGTCCGAACTCAATTCATAGTTAGGTCTTTCGTATCTGGTAAAACCCTTATTCTGTTTTTTCACAACTTCCACTTGTTTCTTGATTATTTGCAACTTGGCAACCTTATTTACTTCCTCATTTATAATCTTGTTTTTCTTGATTTGCTTTTTCCTCAGCTTTCTTATCTTTTTCTCTATCACCTCATCAATGTTGTTCTTGGTTCTGTTATCCATGTTATTAAACGCATCATTCAAGCGTTGAATAGATGTAGTACCATGTTTAGCGCTTCCGCGTCCATTTATTTTCGAAGAATTTGTAACATTTCCTGATGATGGCATCATACTAGAAAGAAGCTTATTCAAAGAAGATTCTGATCGTTCCTTGCTTGATTTATTCTTAAAACTTGACATCGTTATTTATTCTATCAATCTAAAATTCTAAAACTCTCGTCTCTATTTTCAAATATATATGTATATATATATAAATATATATCCTTGATTATTATTCAATCTATTCCTTGACAAAAATGATTATTTACTTGACAGAAACAATATCATCAATCACTCAATCTATATTATAATAAAAATTTCCAGTCGCCAGTCCATCTCATCTCTGCAATTACAAAAGGACTTTCAAGAATTTTATCAATTTTTGTACCTACAGTTTTGGGAGAGAAAACAAAAATTTCATGCATAAAGTGCACGCGCTCATAACAATATTTTTAACCTGATTTCAACATGTAATATTTTAATAGCTCTGTAAGACCACTCACTCACTCACTTATCACAAAAACTACCGATTATTTGAGCAAATATTCCACTCTTCCAACGATTAAATGGCATTTTCGGTTAAAACTTGGAAAGTATTGAGTAGCATTATATTATTACTAATTCCAATATGCAATGGAATTAAATTATCAGTAGAGCTGTCAATTTCTTTTTGACAACAAAGGAGTTCATTCAAAAGAACTATATTAAAGGAACGCTATATATGTTCTGCAAAATTGCAACAACTAAAGATATTTCTTTCAAATAGTCAGTTTTGAAAATTTGAAAATTTAACAGAATGATTGAGGATGATATAAATACTAGGTACAAGTATAATATATAAGCAATGCGTCATACAAGTGAATGGATTAAGAGCCAATATACTTTTTTATGTGTATATTTAGTTGAATGTGTATGGTACGTATGTATGTGTATGGTACGTATGTATGTAAGTATGTATGTGCTGAATTATTAATTAAACTGTTAATGTATTATATATATGTATTTGTTTGCAGAGTACTGGTACTTTTAACTCTATCTTCTTTCTTTTTTTCTCAACTTTTTTTTCTAGGAATATTCAAGACTTGGCTTTCTATCTTCGTTTTTCTCTATTAATCTAAACATGTAAGAACTAACCAAAAATTATCAATAATATACACTGGCAACTCTTTCTCCTTGCCCCCTATTTGTTCTCTTTTCTTTTATTCCAATTGTAACACTCTCTTCATATTTTCAAAAACCAAGTAAGTTATACTTACTGCAGGAATAACTTTGGCTAAGTTAGGTACCAAACCTTTGTACAAACCGCGAAACCCTTCACGTTGCACAGTCTGATGGAAAACATCTTTAAACCCAGTGTATCTATATGGATGCGCAAATGTACCCTGAGCTTGTAATCTCGTTCTTAATAAATTTATAGGATAAACGACACATGCACCAACTGTACCTGAGAACGCCCCCAAAGGCAATACCACAAAATTACTCAATTTGACATTTTCTTCTCTTTTCCCTTCTTTTGCGGCTTTTTTCTTAATGAGGAACTTCTTTACTGTTGTGAATGTACCTAAATCAATTGCAGAATATGGGAAAATACCTGTCACACCGACAAAAATACCTCTGTAAAACAATCGCAATCCTCCTTCTCTATACATTTCTCTTGCTGTACGTAATATTATACCTCTTCGATCGCTTTGTAGTGGAGCACATTGAATACGGAACTTCAAAGTATCTATAGGATAAACTGTGAACTGTGAAAACATACCGGCAAACCCACCAGCAAGATATGTAGCTATCTTGCTTAATTCTCCGTCTTTACCTTTACCTTCAACTGTTCTAAAAATATTTTTTCCGATTTCAAAGGATCCGAATTTCATGGCAGCTTCCGGGAAAACCTTTAAGCAATTAAGACCATTTCCGACATAGAAAGATTTTAAACCGCCCTGCTTATATAAGGTTGTAGCCGCCTTCACCAATGGTGATTTAATTTTATCAGGTGGTGGATGTGTAGGTGAGCGTTTGGAAATAAATGCTTTTCTAGTCAAAAATGTAGATGACAAGTCTGCTCTGGCAATAAGGAACACTTTGATTCTATCAAACGGAGCAGTGCAGGTTCTACTAATAACTCCAGCAACACCACCACTGAAAAAGTATCCGACGCCTCTTAGATAATCATTGATAACTGTCATATCACCATCACTTGATAAGTCTATATCTTCATTGAAATATTTAAATGCGGTTTTCAACCTAGAACCCTGCTCTCTTGGTACCAAGAGCAATAAATCGCGCCATTCATCATATTTAACAATTCCATCATGATCTTTATCTAAGGTATTTTTATAAAATTCCTCAAAATCCGTCTTCGAAGGATTCAAATTCAAAATGTTTTTCAAGTAAGACTCAAGTTCATCTTTCGTCAAGTAACCTTTTTTGTTTTCATCTAATCTATCAAACGCTGATTTGATTTCATTTTCTGCTTTCCGGAAGTATGTTTTAAATTCAGTGTAATCTATGAAGTCATCTTTAGCATCGGACCCATTGTTGTCCCCTGCTTTGCCAATGTTTGTAAATAATTTATCCATGTGTTCCTTATTTTTGATCAAAGGATATTCAGCATCCTGAAATGCTTTTAAAAGAGACTGTTTATTTAACTTTCCATCCTGGTTCACGTATACCCTGTCAAGCCACTGCTTTGATTTTGTAGAATTGCCAGAATCTTCTGTTTCCGATATTATTGTATTATTGCTGATAGAAATAGTAGTGTTATCATTTCCACTATTGCTAACTTTGCTGATATTATTGGCGTTATTGCTCAGCATATCAATGAGTGAATTGTTTATGCTAAATAGCTAATTTTTATTTTTTGTTTACTTCTCAATTATTAAAAAGAACGTGGAAAACTTGGGTTGTACCCTTATTTTATATATATATATCAACAGTATAAGAAAAAAGTACTGACTCAACAATAATACATCAAAAAGCTATTAATTAGATGGAGATGATTATTATGGGAAGACTAATTGAGATGAAGTGACGGTAGATCCTCGGTTAGTTGATTGATCTATCTATCCTCTGAACCTCTATTCTTTGGAATATACGATCTGTATAAATACTTGTATTTGATATTCTCCTGGAATTTAAATAGAGACTTTGAATTTTTCTTGTAGTTTTATTAAAGAAAGATATATTTAGCAGAAATCTATCAATCTGTCTACAAGAAAATTCTATCTTAAAATTAAGTTATATTTTTTTTTTTTTTTTTTAATGTTTTGGGGCAGCTGAAATACTGTTGTAACGAAAATAAAAAAATTTAAAAAAACCAAAACTAACTTTTCATTTTTATTTGTGCTTTTTCATTTGTGATTTTTCCGCAGAGATGAATAATTTGAGCTCATTACAATTAAGCTTCATCTGTAACCTAATGAAAAATGCGCTAAATGTAATGCAACAGCGCTTACTAACCAGGCTAACTCGACTTACAAAGAAAGCAGCATCACCTACATTTATAAACTAGTGATTCTTATTCATTCATGTATTAACATAATATTTTGTTTTATTTCCAAAATCATAAATAAAGACCCTCTAAGTTTTCTTCAACCTTATTCTTCAAGACCCTTTCTTTGGCTTTAAGGAAATCATCTTGAAGCACAAACATTCTTCTTTCTCTAAGTGCCAACAAACCAGCTTCTGTACACATTGCCTTAATATCTGCACCACTAAGATCATCCTTGGATCCAACTAATGAATCCAAATCTACATCGTCTGCCAAAGACATTTTGCTAGTGTGGATATGTAAAATCTTTTGTTTGGTGTTTGGGTCTGGGTTTTCAAACAAAATCTTTCTATCAATTCTACCAGGTCTGATCAATGCAGGATCTAAAGACTCAATCCTGTTCGTAGCCATAATAACTTTGACGTCACCACGGTCATCAAAACCGTCTAATTGATTCAACAATTCCAACATAGTTCTCTGAACCTCACGTTCACCACCGCTCGTGGAATCGTATCTTTTAGAACCAATTGCATCAATTTCATCAATAAACACAATAGACGGAGCGTTTTCAGCTGCGGTCTTGAAAATTTGTCTACATAATCTTGGACCATCACCCAAGTATTTTTGAATCAACTCGGAACCCACAATACGTAAGAAAGTAGCGGATGTTTGATTCGCTACTGCCTTGGCCAATAATGTCTTACCAGTACCTGGTGCACCATAAAGAATGACACCCTTTGGGGGCTTGATACCCATTTCCTCATATAATTCCGGATGCGTCAATGGCAATTCCACAGCTTCTTTGATTTCTTGAATCTGTGATTCCAAGCCACCAATATCGCTATAATTTTCAGTTGGTGATTTCTCAACCTTCATAACATTCACGGAGGGATCAGTGTCATCTTGTAACACACCGATAATAGCAACGGTTTTGTTGTGCAATAGAACAGTACAGCCTGGCTCCAATAATCCTTTGTCAACAAAAGAGAGAATGGAAACATAATACTCTGTTCCTGAGTTCACGCTGATGATAGCATGATCATCATCGACGATTTCTTCTAATGACCCTATGCTCATTGGAGATCCACGTAATTGTTCAATTTTCTCGCGCTCCTCGACCTGTCTTTGTTCTGTAGGAGTGACGTTTTCTTGATTAGTCACGAATTCTTGTTCAATTAATAAATGATCCTTGATTCTTTCCATCTTCAACAATTTTAATTTGCATCTAGTAGTTGGGTACACAGTAGGCAACTTGGAAGAAGTCTCTGGACCCTTTCTCTTCTTCTTACCAAATCTACTATGTTGTACTGGTGGCTCATATTTCTTTTCCTTGTTATCCTTTTTCTTGTTGGAAGAGTTGTTATCTAAATTGGACGGTGCTTGACCCTATAAACAAAATACAGTTAGTAATCCTTGTCATCAGCCAAAAATATAATTATACACTATACATACCATTTTCTAATTATTCTTGATCAGTAACAGCCTCTATTAGATGTTGATTATGCTGACGATTAATCAATTGACAGAAATAGTGTAAGTAATCAAATCTATATCTTCTTTTGTTTTTATGTGTATTTTCCAAATTGTTTCTAACCTTTTTTCTTACTCTTTTTTTGTCCGGTTGTTGTTCCAATTTTTTTTCTCTCACTTTTCTTCTTTTTTGCCACCAAGTCCACACACGGTCAGGTGATTCGTGCAGAGTCATGCAGATATATGCAGGTAATTACATGCTTCAAATTTTTTCTTTTTTTATTTGTATTTCGATCCGTTCCTTATTGGAGAAAAAGAAAAAAATTGTTTGCTTCCTCTCAACAACAATAAACAAGCCAATAATTAAAGCAAAACTTAGTATTAATAGACTTGTTAAACTAATAATGCTAATCTGTTTAACTAACCAATAATCTAACTAAGCAAAAAGGAATACACTCATTAATCTTTTGATATAAATATACTTACAATTATCCTATACCATTTGTTTTATAAATATTAGTCAAGAGCAACAATGGCTGAACAAGAACATGTATCATTCAATCAACCATGGATAAGTCCGGACATATTACAGCAGATGAATCCAAATAACAGAATTGGACGCTACCAGATTATAAAAACTCTTGGTGAAGGTTCATTTGGTAAAGTCAAATTGGCGTTTCATCTCACAACCGGTCAGCGAGTCGCCTTGAAAATCATCAACAGAAAAACGTTGGCTAAATCAGATATGCAAGGTAGAATCGAACGTGAAATCTCTTATTTGAGGTTACTCAGACATCCGCATATCATTAAATTGTTCGATGTTATCAAATCTAAGGAAGAAATTATTATGGTTATGGAGTTTGCAGGTGGTGAATTATTCGATTACATTGTTCAAAAGGGTGTTATGAAGGAATCTGATGCTCGTAGATTTTTTGTGCAGATTATTTGTGCTGTTCAATATTGTCATCGTCATAAAATCGTTCATAGAGACTTAAAGCCAGAAAACTTATTGTTGGACGAGAACTTGAATATAAAAATTGCAGATTTCGGTCTTTCTAATTTGATGACTGATGGTAATTTCCTTAAAACATCCTGTGGTTCTCCAAATTATGCAGCGCCAGAGGTTATCAGTGGTAAGTTATACGCAGGTAGCGAGGTTGATGTCTGGTCTTGTGGGGTCATTTTATATGTCATGTTATGTGGTAGATTACCTTTTGATGACGATTTCATTCCTGCTTTGTTCAAGAAAATCAGCAGTGGTATTTTTGTGATTCCATCTTTTTTATCTCCTGGTGCTAAGGAGTTGATTCAGAAAATGTTGATTGTTGATCCTTTGAATAGAATCACTATAGATCAAGTCATGGAAAATGAATGGTTCAAAGTGGATTTCCCAGATTATTTAAAATCAGAAACAGCTGGTCCAATTCCAGATGCAACTAATGCTGGTGCAAATAGTGCAGGTAGTCAAGGACTTATAGATGAAGAAGTCGCCAAGAATTTGATCTCTACGATGGGTTATAATGCAGAGGAGGTATTTGATATTTTGAAGCAGAAATATATTGATCATAAAGAAGGGCTTGATAGTAATGAAATTGTCAACGCTTACGATTTATTGTTGGAAAACAAGAAATACACGTCATTTATGAATGAACACTCACCTGTTGATAACAATGACATTGATACTGTGGCATGTAAGTTGCCACCATCCTGGAATAAAGAAGGTAATCAAAATTTGGTGAGTGCATATGATTTGTCGCCCTTGGCGGACGCTACAAATCCGCAAGAGAACCTAACATTGAATACCATATCTATTCTTCCATCATCTATCCCACAATACCACCGTGCATTCATGCTGCAGAAGTTCCCTGAGATTTTTCAAAAAGTTACCCCTGCATCAACTAAGAAACTGAAGATAAGATGGCATTTCGGTATCAGATCAAAATCCTACCCATTGGATGTGATGGGAGAAATTTATAGGGCTTTAAAAAACTTAGGAGCTCAGTGGTTGAAGCCAACAGAAGAAGACCTTTGGACTATTAAAGTTAGATGGAGCTGCAACCCTGAACAATCCGTGCAAACAAAGGATGAAAGTAACGAAGATATAGGTAGTAGATTCACATTTGGTGAGCAGAATCGCAAAGACGGTGATGTTGAAATGGATGGAGCAGAAGACGAACAGGGAGCTAAGACATACGATAAAAAATTACCTGATTTCATGAAGATGCAAATTCAGCTCTTCCAACTAGAAGCCAATAATTACCTTGTTGATTTCAAGTTTGACGGTTGGGAATTTGCTTCTAACGATGCGAATGAAAACGTGGACAAATACTTTGAATACGAAAGTGGGGGATCGGATCAGTTGAACAGTTATTCTGCTTATCCGTTTTTACACATGGCTACAAGATTAATTATGGAATTGGCTGTCAATAGCCAGAATTGATTGTTGGGATGTCGACGTATAATGCTCTTTTTGTTCACTTATAATGCTTTCACAAAGATAAACGAACTGCTCGGTTGCGGTTTTTCGTATTCTCTAAATTCTTTTTGTTATTTTTTTACTAGTTTCTTTACTCCGCTGTGCTTCATAGAAGATCATCAATTACTTACTGGTTACATATACGCATTGTTGTTGGTATCATTTTACTCTATTGTAGCATTTGACCCCTTTACCATTTTCCTGGAAAAACTTTGTTTTTCGCAATCGTGTGTCAAGTAAGCCTGTGACAACTTTATATCTTCGGCGTTTTCCGATATTTCTACAATTTTCAAATTAAAAGTGGATTTTTCGCTTCGAGTTCATCTGAGATGACCATACATACGTAACAACAAACTTACGAATACGTGGTTGGGAGAAAGTGTCAACTTGATTTCTGTGTAAGCACTTCTCTCCGGAAAACACCATATTTTGTGCACATTTCACGTGAGAGCAATTTTTGATTGACGTATCTTGTGCCAATGTTACATAACGGCACGTGCTTTATATGTTCGGGAAGCTTGAATGCTACACACAAAAATTCAGTATACATGATGGTTGTTGCTTTTTCAAACTGTGGCTAAGTGTGTTTTTTATAGGAGATGATTATATAATAAAAGAACTTTAACTATCGTTGGAGAAATATTCATCACTGGAATCTCTTTATTTTGCTCTTATTAAGTTTACTGAATTAGTTTTTATTGTATATGTTATCCAATAAGTTATATGAAAATATTCTTTGACACAAATACCGGGAATAGTATAATCAAAACAGCTAGTTAGGTTGATCAAGGCTTTCATTTTTCAGAAACAAATAGTAGATTAAACAGCGCCTAATATAGTCACTAGAGCGTAATTATAACCCCAAGACCACTACTACGAAAGATTTCACCATAAGTATATACTTATATATCCAGATACATATTCTTACTTCGCACAACTGCAGGGTCAAATCCCAGACATATCGAAAACATGAACCAGCAACTAATAGAGTTGAGTGCCGAAGATTACAAACAATATTTTGTCAATTTCAATAGCTTGATAGATGAGATAAAGCAGAGCAATTCGAAGAATCAAGAAGATTTGGCTTTCTTTGAGAAAATAATACATCGTATGATTACCTCGTATTGGGAAGAACATAATCAGTATAAAGGTAAGCTATTCCAAAATAAGTTACAGAATAAATTTAGAAATCAAAGCTTGCATGAAAGCCGATCGTCGAATTATCTTAAAATTGTATACTACAAAACCTTTGTCGAGGAAATAATAAAGGACCTACTGAATAATTTCAAAATAAGTTTGTCAGCCCAGCAGCCGCAGCCACTGTCCAATAATGACAATATTCCGACTACGCTACAACCAACTGAGATGCATAACTTCCAAAATGATAATAATATAGTTACAGCACATCTGCCTCAGCACATCCAACAGAGCACCAATATGATGTCAGATAGAAGTCCATTAGATATGAATCCCAGTAATGTTCAATTTCAGCATCATTCGCCGCGTCTGCAGATAAGCATAAATGTGCCTTCTCCTCATAATGGGAATCACCAATCTTCTGTGCCTCAGAATATGATCAATTCGCAAAGACCATATGCATCACCGGGCTCAGGTTACACTAACGATTCCATGTCTGCAGAAGAATTTAGCATTGTCAACACATTGAATAACATGAAGCATACGCCACCTTCAAGCATAGAGCAAGGAGAGATGAGAACTTTCACTTGCGAAGAATGTGGTATGGTTTTCAAGAGAGGTGCTGATCTTAGTAGGCACGGTGCTATTCATCTTCCTTTGCTTCCTCATATTTGTAATAACTGTGGGAAATCATTTGCTAGAAAAGATGCTTTAAAAAGACATTATTTGACTGCTACGTGTAAAAGAAACAAAATCAATCAAACTTATATAGAAAATTTGATGCATTTGCCCAAAGAAAAGCTTGAAGAAAACTTGGCGCTACCGTCCAGAAAGAAGAGAAAAGCAGAGGAATCTTGATACTTTATTAATACAGTGATTATTTATTCATTTGTATAGGATTATTCAGTTGTTTCTCATTTGATGTAATTTTAGGCTGTTTATATATAATTTATTTACAATTTGCTTCTTATTTTCTCTGCTGATTTGTCAAAACTATATTCATGACGTGAATATATTTATTTCATTTCAATATTTCACCTCTAATTTAATCTGGCTTTTGAAAGGATTATTCAAAGTCTAAAAAATATACATGTAATTTCGTAAGCGCGCTACATTACTGAGCTGCTATCCATGAAATCAGCAATATACTCATTATTTGAAAAAGTGATTGGGGTTGCAAAACGACTATGCTTTGTCAGCTCAAGGGCTCATCTGTTCACGAATCATAAGGTAAAGGATATAAGCAGATAAATAACGATTCAATTATTAACAGCACCAAGGCTAATGAAATAGAAAATGGAAAATCCAAGTAATTCCTTGTTTGTGCAAGATGAAGATTCGGCAACAGAGCAAATATCTAACAATGCTAACAAGAATGACAGCCATGATAATAATAGTGTGCATGTTACATTGGATGATAATGAAAGCATACATATGCAACTTAAACAAATAAAACATGTTGAACAAAAATTGGAAGAAAGCATAGAAGTGAATTCATCATTAACACTTAAATATCAGCAAATCATTCTTGAAGAAATGCTAAGTCAAGATTCATTGTTAGTATTGGCAAAAGGTCTAGGTTTGGAAAATATTGTATCAAATCTTTTACATGTTTTAAGCAGTCCGCTCAGAAAGAAGAGGAGCTTAATTGTATTGTTAAATGCTTCAGACGTGGAAAATACATTGATTGGTGAGGATCTTACAGAACTATCTTGGTTTGAAACTGCCAGACAATTCCTAGTGATCAAAGGAGAGTCAATTACAGTGAATAAAAGACGACAGATGTACGAACAAGGTGGAATAATTTCTATAAGTTCAACCATTTTCATTGTTGATTTATTGAGTAGTATAGTGGATCCTAATATGGTTACGGGTCTTCTAGTCTTACATGCAGAGAAAATCATAGAGACTTCAAATGAATCATTTATAATTAATTATTATAAGAAATTCAATAACTGGGGCTTCATAAAATGTGTCACCGATGAACCACAAAGTTTTTTACCCTATGGAATGATAAACCCTTTGCAGGTAATGTTGAGAAACATGAAGCTAGATAAAGTTCTTCTTTGGCCTAGATTTCATATCAATGTTGTTTCATCTTTAAATTTTAATGATAAGGGAGTTGGGAAAATTATAGAACTTAAAGTTTCAATGAGTGAATCAATGCAAAGAATTCAAATAGCTACTTTGTCATGTTTAAAAAGTATCTTGTACGAGATCAAAAGACATAATCCTGAGATTACAGCTGAGAGTGACCTATTTGCAGAATTAAATAGAGGCGATACATCATCCAAGACGGCCACAGATATTTATAATGAGGATGAAACATCAAAATTTTTGGATGATCATTTTATTAATTCTATAATGCTGCTTTTCCATAAATCATGGCATCGAATCTCCTGGACTACCAAGCAATTATTAAATGATTTAGGTATGTTAAAAAGAATGTTGTTTAATTTAATCAGCATGGATTCTATTTCCTTTTATGAGGAGATTGAGATGATCTTGAATGAATATAAGGGTGATTCTTATAATGGTAGATTAAGTTATAACAAGAGTCCATGGTTATTATTAGATGAAGCCAATACAGTTATTTCTTTTGCTAAGAAAAGAGTGTTTGATAAAGTCAATTCACTTCCGAATCAGAATGATAATAACAGATTCCTTTTAGAGGAGCTTCCCAAATGGGAGCAAGTAGAGTCACTTCTTGATGAAATTTTTGAAGAAAAATTAAATACAAATATCATCAATACAAAAACGGGTACAGGTCCTGTTTTAATTATGTGTAATAGTCAAAGAACAGTGAATCAAATTACGTCATATTTGAAATTGAAAGATGGAAGAAAGATGATGAAAAACTATTATAATAATTACAAATACTGGAAATCAAATGGACTTAAAATAAACGAAAAAGTAACAGAAGCTATTCAACAAGAGATTGTATCTTCAAAACAGGAGATTAATTCATTGATTTCTGATAACAACAATGATAGCAACATAATAACTTCGGAGTCAAAATCTTCTCATAGCAATACTCAGACAAAATCAGATGGTCAAGGTGATCAAATTAAAGTATCTAAAACATTTGCTAGGGATGTACAGCCTGCAAGTAAGAGAAGAAGAACTAGAGGTGCTGCTTTTCTCGCGCAGGTAGCTGATTTGCATAAGGCAAAATTTGCAGATGATGAAGAACCTATCGATGATGATGGACCTATAATCTTAGATGAGCTTAATGAGTCAGAGCATGAACAAGAACATGTCTATGATTTAACACAGGACCATTTTTTTGAACCTAGTTTTGATATTGTTGATAAAAAAGATGAAGTTGTGGTGGACATTTTTGGAAATATTACTGATTCCAAGTTATTAAACGAATTACTTCCTTCGCATGTCATAATGTATGAGCCTAATTTATCATTTATTAGAAGATTAGAAATTTTTCAAGCAGAAAATCGAAGCTTCAATTTAAAAACATATTTAATGTATTATGGAACAAGTGTTGAAGAACAGAGATATTTAGGTAGGATTAAAAAAGAAAAAGAGGCATTCACTAGATTGATTAAAGAAAAATCAAATTTGAGTAAGGAATTTAGAGATCCAAATGATGAAGCTATTCGATTTAAGATAGATAGAAAAAAATTAAAGAAAAACACTAGAATCGCGGGTGGTAGAAATGCAAGTAATAAGTATGATGGAAATGTCATTGTTAGTTCGAAAATCAATAATAATAGAATAGTTGTTGATATCAGAGAATTTCGTTCTTCTTTACCTAATATATTATTTAGATCAGGGTTTGAATTAGTACCATGTGTCATCACAGTGGGCGATTATGTGTTGTCACCTAAAATTGTGGTTGAACGAAAATCTGTACCTGATTTAATAGGTTCATTTGAGAAAGGTAATTTATACACGCAATGTCAAAGAATGTTCAAATATTATGAGACTGTCATTCTATTAATTGAATTTGACGAAAATAAATCCTTTTCATTGAATCCGTTTGTTGAATTTAAAAATAGATATAGTGGTGGGTCATCATCCATGATAAAAAATGAGATAAGTAGTGAAAAATCCCTTGAAGATATTAAGATTAAATTAATTATGTTACTATTAAAATATCCTCAGTTAAGAATAATTTGGTCACCGAGTCCTTATAAAACTGCAGAAATATTTAAAGAATTGAAGCTCGATCAAGAGAATCCAAATATTGAACAAAGTTTAAAGATGGGTGATTATGATAGTAATTTTAAAAACATGAAGAATTTATCGATTGGTGAAATTGTTTATAATGATAATGCTATTGAATTATTAAAGAATATTCCTGGTATTAATACTGATAATTTCTTGAAATTGGTAAAATTTGTTAAAAACGTTAAGGAGTTAGTTTTATTAGAAGAATTTGAGATATCAATGATTCTTGGCGAGGAAAACGGCAAGAAAGTTTATAATTTTATCAATCAAAAAATGCAATAAACCGAAAATCGTATTTGTGTTAATGAGGTGCTGAATTAGTTGAACTGCTAGTAATCAATTTTCATTCTGAAGGATTTATTTTGTGTTTGCTGTTGCATTTTTTCTACGAATTAAATAACCAACTTGCATATACTTTTTTAGACTATTATTAAATCCTGTATTGAAATGCCCTATATAAAAAATACACATATGTATATATTGTTTGTGTCTTCTTTCAAACTATCTATATAGCGATAACCCCATCATTGGTTTTACTTTCGTTGATATTTTTATTATTATTAAGTATGAATGCTTCTTGTTCTTCGTTAATGGGATCAGTGGTTGCAGTTATTTTTACACCTTCGTCTTCTTCATCAGATAAATATGACTCTTCTTCAAAATCATCAATATCACAATTAATAGCGTCATTAAAATCTGCTTTTGAACCTTCAATAACATGTATTATCTTATTTAGTTCTCTATCTTCATTCATTGATTTCTTTAAATTGAACCATTCAGTTTCATTATTTATAATCAAGCCGATCAACATCGAAGGATCCATATCAGATAAATTCAATTTATGAAAAGACGTAGTATGTAATGATTGCAAATCAAAATTTTCTTTGGTTAAAGCTTGCTTGTAAAAAACATGAGGATCTAAATAAAATAAATCATCACCTTGATACCCAAAGAAATAATATGAAGATGAAGGTCTACCTCCTGCAATACCAACAGTTTCAGGTAATGATAATAATTTTTTTAGCCCTGAGTAATATATTTTGTTCACATTATCTATTCCTAATCTGATACCAAGAAGAATTAAAACAGGAGTAGTAGACTCATCATCCAATTCTTCTTCAATTTTTTCATTATCTTCCTTTTGTCCTATTTTATTATTACTACTAGCAGCTTTCTTGAAACATTTTAACAAATCGGTTTCATAAATTTCACCGCTGTGCTCACCGATAAATACATTCACCCCTGCATTTCCAAACTCATTACATAATGATTGGATAGATATTGAGGCGGCAGAAGGACCAAACCATTCACCAGAACTTTTACCACACATCTGACCTTTCTTCACGAATTTGTGAATAGAAAAAGGAGCATCAGGCACATCCATGAACCATGACATAACCATATCGTGAACAGCGTTATTTCTAGTGGAATCAAAACACCAATCCCTACCAAGATGGATGCTTAATAATGCGTTAGCTAATAAACTTTGGCTGGTCCGTATCATACAACCCCAACCAGCGTCTGTAGAAAAGCCTTCGCTGTTGATATCCAGAAAATTTCCACGAATCAAAGCACTAAACACGTTGGATGGACTATTAGGATCCTTGGATATAGGCTCAAACCCACCTCTGTATGTAAGCCAGGCACGAGTTTGGACATCTTTTAAAAACATATCAGGCCAACGATTACTGTTGTTAGCTTCATTATTGATTGTCTGACTATCAAATAAATTCTCCTTATCATTGGGACTTAAAGTGTCATTTTTGGGATTAAAGAACGTTGCAAAATTAGACAGGAACCTTTCCTTAAAGTCATTCACAGCTGACACTATATCCGTATTTTCCATGTCAGCGGTTTCTGGTGTGGACTGGCGGTGTTGGCTAATCGTGTCATACGTGAAGTCTTTTTGATTTTGGTTATTGCTGTTGCTATTGCCGTTGTTATTCAAGTTCTTGTTGCTACTTACCACAACAAAATCATCGTAGGTTTTACTGACGTTGTCATATGTTTTCCCAAGAACCACAAGGGGTGTCACGGTGTCTGAATTTGTAACTTGCTTGTCCATGAATATATTGATTACACGCTGGAATCCTGTCATGCTTCTCTGTATTATATTATGATAATAATCTGAAACTGTATGTTAAACCTAAATACCAGCGCGCCGGATTGTCTTTAATGCACAACTAGTAACTGATAGGTGCAATCAAAATCAAATTTATGTCGTTGTTTGATGGGTTTCTTTTAAAAATAAATTAAAGTATTGATTTTGATAGTAACAATCTCTGATTCAAAATAGGATATTAGAGCTAAATAATAAATATATATTTGCTTGATTGCGAGTGCGCATGTAATCTTGCTCGACTGACTTTCTTTGACAGCTTCCGAATACTAAAAACTGCACCGAAGCCCTGGGGCAACAATGCAAAAACATTAAAAAAAACTCCTCATCAGGGGCTCGAACCCTGGACATTTCGGTTCCTTGCTTTGCTTAAAAGCCGAACGCTCTACCAACTGAGCTAATAAGGATGGAGTTTGCAGTCTCAGTTAGGTGGTTATCCAATTGGAATTATGTATAACATTTCCGTCATGGATTGACGGTATTTGTTCGAGTATGCATGAATTGGGAAGAAAATTAAGAATTATTGGTACTGCGCTGCATCGTCACTAAAATCAATTGACTTGCGGAGTAAAAATAGGTTTTCGAATGATTTGGATATTGTGAAGAATCTGAAATATTTCCGATGATCTGATTTGGACCATCGTTTTTAGTTGAAATACCTTTCAGACTTTCATCACTAATAAACAGTACCTTTGGTTTAGATAATTGTAAGTCGTCCAAGAGATTCATATTGTTTATTTAATAGCTATCTAATATATTGTATTTGTTGAGCCAGGTTTATTCGGTTTAACTCTGAGTTATTATTACTCATATTAATTTGAGAGAGACGGGTTATTATATT